>RCUC01001740.1:0-92033 GCA_003697995.1 Taxidea taxus jeffersonii | reverse complement strand
GCTGCGCGCGGCGGGGCGCTCCGGCCGGGCCCGGCGTCTGCTGGCCGCCGCCTCGTGGCTGCCGTGCGTGGCGCTGGGGCTGGCGCTGGGCTCGGGGCCGCTGCTCACCGCGCTGCCGGCGCACCACTGCCGGCCGGACCCCGCGCTGCTGCCGCCCGCGCTGCGCGCCCTCCGCGGGCCCGCGCTGCTGGACGCCGGCGTGCCCCGCCTGGGACCGGCGCGCGCCCCGAGCCCCTGCCTGCTCCTGAGCTACCCCGAGCCCGCGGCCCGCGCCCGCCCCAACGGCACGCGGCCCTGCACGCGCGGCTGGCACTACGCGCTGCCCGCCGCCGGCCTGCTGCGTAGCCCGGTCACCGAGGTGAGCCCCGGCCAGCGGCGGCGGGTCGGGCGGGCTGGGTCCGCGGCGCCGCGTGTCCCCCTCTTCCGGCCCCGCTCTGCGCCCTCCTCCTTCGCGCCGTGTCCCCTGCCCGTGGCCTGCGGGGGCTGCCCGCCGGGCTCTTAGCTGCGGTGGACAGGAGGCGGGGGCCAGGCCTAATGGCGGAACCTGCTGCCCGAAGTGTGCCGGCGTGGGCGGGCGGCCTGGAGGAAGAGGCGTTCGGTTGCGGTAGGAGCGGAGAGCCGCCAGGGTTCCGCGGTGCGTGGCACTTCGGGGCCACCCACGAAGGGAGCGGGCTGTGGCTTTGGGCCATGCAGGTGTCGGAACCGAGTTCCCAAGACAGGCGGCTTTGAACCACGGCGGCCAGCGGAGTGGCGAGCCTTTCCGGAGGGGCCCGCAAGCTGGACGGGAGGCGGGCCACTTCAGGGGTCTGGAGGGAAGAGATGGCGAGGGGGCAGCTGGAACCTCCCGGCTCCTGTCCCTCGCCTCCGTCCCGCGGGCTAGGACCTGCCCAGCTGGGCTTCCCTCCTGGCCTGTCCCACAGCCCTAACTCTGTCCCTGGGAGGACTGGCCTGTGTGGAAACTGGGACAGGGTTGCCACATCCCTGCCTGGAGTCCTGAAACCGCTTGGGCTTCTCCGCCGCCGCCCCGTTCTGTTCCCGTCGAACTGCCCTTTTGTTGGGATACTGAGCAATCAGCACCCCACAAGCTCTCGTGAACGTTCGGTTTTTCAACGAGAAGCTCGCATGTAGTGTGACTCAACGCCGCACATTAGGTCCGGGGACAAGGCGCGGTCGCCTGGAAGGAGAGGTGGGGGGTGAAACTGAGGTCAAGGGCCCTTGCCAGGAAAAGCGGGTGAGCCCAGCCCTCCGGCCTGTTCCCGGAGTCACTCTTGAAACGAGCAAGTCGGGGGAGTGAGGGCAAGGCCAAGGGCCTTGGCCCAGCGGTGGGAGGCTTAGACACATGAAGAGTCACCTGTGGCTGCAGAGAGGTGAGTGGGACCCTCCCCAGCGAAACCGAGAACAGATGTGGGGCTCCGGGTGGGTGTCCTGAGGACCCCTGTCCTTGCCCTCTGGGGGTTCAAACCAGGAATTATCCAGGTCCCAGTGGAAGACTACCAGAGTCAGGAGGGTATGCTGTGTGACCTTGAGCAAGTCGTTCACCCGCTCTGTACCTCAGTTTCCCCCTATCTCCAGAGAGGAATTGGAGCAAGACTCCTAGGGCCCTTGGCAGCCCGACCCTCCGGGAACTCCAGCATGGGGGAGGGTGGTCCTGGCCAGCCCACAAGTGACTGCCGTTCCCCGTAGTGGAACCTCGTGTGTCAGGATGGCTGGAAGGTGCCCCTGGAGCAGATGAGCCACCACCTGGGCTGGCTGCTGGGCTGTGTCCTCCTTGGTGCAGGCTGTGACCGGTGAGGAGCTGACCTTTCCCTCTACCCCAGCTGTCCTCCCCTCACGCCCTTCAGGGTCTAGCCGTCTGACCCTCAGCCACGCGTGTTCCCTGCCGCCCCCCAGGTTTGGACGTCGGGCTGTGTTTGTGGCCTCCCTGGTGCTGGCCACAGGCCTGGGGGCCAGTGAGGCCCTGGCTGCCAGCTTTCCTGCTTTGGTGGCTCTGAGGCTGCTTCATGGGGGGGCCCTGGCGGGCTTTGGCCTGGCTCTGTATGTGGCTCGTGAGTACCGTGGGGTGCTTCTGGGGGGCACCCCCTCGGGCAAGGCCGGCCACTCAGCAGGGCCGAGTCTGGGGGCTGGGGAGGCCTCTCTGACTCTCCCACCGAGGGCCCTTCTCGTGAAGGCGGGAGTGGCGCCGTCTGTTCTCTGAGCTGCGCTATTGGTGGAGGGCTGGGGGCTGGAAGAGGCCGTGACTGGTGCCTCTCAGCCTCCGACAGAGCAGCTCTCAGGAGGCCTTGGTCTCAGGCTTTTTTTGCTCAGGTCTGGAGCTGTGTGACCCCCCTCACCGCCTGGCATTCTCCGTGGCGGCTGGCCTCTTCTCGGTGCTGGGCACCTTGCTGCTGCCCGGCCTGGCCCTGCTCACGCAGGACTGGCGCCTTCTGCAGGGGCTAAGCGCCCTGGTCACGGGGCTCTTGCTCCTCTTCTGGGGGTAAGTGTGGGGGTAAATGGTTCCAGAACAGCAGTAGAGGCCACGTGTGTCCACTCCATGCATGTGGGAGTGGGACAAGGACCCAGGAAGCCGTGGCATGTCCTCTCCCCCTGGGTTCTGGGTGGGGGGTTGGCCTTGGCCAACCCGTGGGCCTGTGGGCAACCTCACCCGACCCTGCAGGTTCCCATCGCTGTTCCCGGAGTCTCCCCGCTGGCTGCTGGCCACTGGACAGCCAGCCCGAGCCAGGAAGATCCTGGGGCACTTTGCGGGAGCTGGGGGCACGGACCCAGAGGACAGCTCAGAGGAGGAGATCTCCCTGGCTACAGGTAACGCACCAGCCAGGAGAAGGGAGATGCGGGAGAAGGGAGGAGAAGGGTCAGCCTCTCACGTGTGCCCCCTCTTGTCCCCGGAGGCACTGAACCGGACGTACCGGGTGCAGGGAGCTCCCAACCCCGGTACCACTCCGTCCTGGAGCTCCGGCACACCTGCGTCGCCTGGAGGAACAGCCTCATCCTGGGCTTCAGTTCGTGAGGAGGAGAGGGCATGGGCGGGTGACAGTGCCGGAGCCTCCTCCCAGGCCGGGTCTTGGTCCCCGGAGTCCCCAGGCCGGTAGCGCCCTAGCTCCACGCTTCCTTCCTCCCTCCCAGGCTGATCTGCGGGGGCATCCGAGCCAGCTTCCTGCGCAGCCTGACCCCGAGGGAGCCCGCCTTCTACCAGCCCTACTTCCTGGGCGCTGGCCTGGAAGCAGGAGCCTGCGTGTTCCTGCTGCTGACGGGGGACCGCTGGGGACGACGCCCCGTCCTCTTGCTGGGCACCCTGGTCATGGGCTTGGCGTCCCTGCTGCTCCTGGCCGGGACCCAGTGTGAGTGTGCGGAGCCCTCGTGTGTGGCTGAGGCTGGGTGTTGGGATCGGCCCTCTCCTGGGCCCATGAGAGAAGCACAGGTGTTGGGGTGCACCTTTTACTCTACTCACATCCCCGCCGTGTACCCCAACCAACACCCAAAGGACCCTATGGGAAGGGGCTCGGCAGAAGGGTCTGGTTCAAGTAGGGGCGGCTGGGAAGCCGTGACACCCGTGTCGTGGCGGAAGGCTGGGAGGCCAGGCCCGGTGGGCAACGTGGGAGCCTTTTCCTCCTCCCCAGACCTGCCAGGATGGACCCTGTTGTCCCTCGCTGCCCTGGGCCTCCTGGCCTCCCAGGCGGTGTCTGCTCTCAGCGGCCTCTTCGCCGCAGAGGTTCTCCCCACGGTGATCAGGTGAGGCTGCTCCGCTCCCTTCCCAGACCAAGCCCGGCCCCTGCCCAGACTTCACGCCGGCCCTTCCCCAGGGGCACGGGGGACCCTGGTCACAGGAGTGGAGGTGGTGGGCAGACTTGAGGCAGCCCCCGGAGAGGACAGAATCCCAGGGGAACAGCCAGTTTCTCATTTCCTAACGAAAGAACAAAACTTGTTCCAGGACGGGGAGGAGACCCCCGTCCCACAGACACATCTGGGTTTGGTTTTCCCGGAGCCCCGACCCTGTGCCCCCGCCCCATCCCCTGGGTACCCCCCGCAATGCCGCACACTCTCCCGCAGGGGGGCCGGGCTGGGCCTCGTGCTGGGGGCCGGTTTCCTGGGCCAGGCGGCCGCCCCCCTGGCCGACCTGCCGGGCCGGCGCGGCTTCTTCCTGCACCACGTGGTCTTCGCCTCCCTGGCCCTGCTGGCCCTGCTGTGCGTGCTGCTGCTGCCCGAGAGCCGGCGCCGCGCGCTGCCTGTGTCGCTGCGGGACGCCGATCGCCTGGGCCGCGCCCCGCTCCGCCGCCCCGGCCCGGCCCGCCTGCCCCTGCTGCCGCCCGTCCCCTGCCCGGCCGGGCAGCCGCTGGCCCAAGAGAGCTGAGCGCAGCCCCCTCTGGCGGCCGTGACCCAGGGCGGAGCCCCCTGCTCCCCCGGGGGCCCCTGTTGCTCAGCTTCCCACCCCCCCCCGCCCCGTGTGGAGGATAAAGGCACCCGTGGAGCTTGGCGTCCTCGCTGCTGCTTCCCGCTGTCCCCGGCCACCCGCTCCGTGCAGCTCACTCCCGCCAGCCCCACGCCCTGGGGGCCAGCCCCGTGGAGCTGGCCTCTGGGTCACTGCACAGCCCCCACTGGAGAGAAGAGCGTGTTTTTAATTCCGGGGAGGGAGGGCTGCTTCCTTTCACACAAAGATGAGGTCCGCCTACGTGGGGGGCGACTGAGAGCAGGGTCGTCTGGTTCTCTCCAGGGAGGGGCCCTCCTTTCCCATCTGACCCGGCGCTCCAGGTTGTGGGGCCGCGCACCAGGGGCCTCCCCGGGAGAAGCAGGCTGCCCGAGGGCCTCAGGGACGGAGCGGGGTGCCCTCTGCCCGCCTCTGCAGCCGCAGGGCCAGGCCCCTGAGGTCAGGCTGCCTGTTCTGGGAAGGACGTCTGCCCTCCCTGCCCAGGGGCCGTACCCTCAGCAGAGCAGGCACAGGCCTGATCAGAAAGTCCCTTCCCCAGCCCTCAGTCCGGCCGTCACGGGGGTCCGTACAAGTCAGCCAGCCGGGCGAAGCGGGGGCCCCAGGCCCGGAGGCAGCTGTAGTCTTGGTCCTCGTCCCCCAGGCTGGACAGGATGGAGCTCAGCGTCCCTGCCATAGAACCATCGCCCTCGTAGTCATAGATGAGAGCTGTGTCATAGGGCGGGACACTGGGGTCGCTGTCTGCCGCCTCCAAGCCCTGTGGAGAGGCCCCGAGCGCTCAGGACGCCTGCACGTGCCCCGCACCCCCAAGGGACCCTCCACGGCTCGGGCAGCACCACAGAGCAAACTCGCCTGAGGCTCGGATGCTGAGAAAAGAGGATCCCCGGAGGGAGGGGGCAGAGGAGGTCTGGGGGCACAAGCCTGAGCATGCAAGAACAGGAGCACCGCCAGGAGCCCCCATGCAGGCTGGGAAGAGACACTTCCCTCTGCACAACTCTCCTTCCTTGGGGCCGGGATCCTGAGACCCCTGACGCCCCTGAGGGACCACCTGCTTTTTCCTGTTCAAAGGTTCTGCAGATGGTTCTGTCCCTTCCATCTCTGCCCTGCCTCCCAGGCCACACTCCCTCCTGTGACCTGCCCCAGGGCTTGTCCTAAGTGCAGGCGTCTGCCTGGGGGCCCCTCTGACCCAGGGTGCGGCACATGCTCTTGTGTCCTTGGTGCCCCCAGCCAGGTTCCCGTGTTCTGTGCACCTCCTGCAGGAACACCCTGACACCGTGTCTACAGAAACTGCCGGGGTGCCTGGATTCAGGGACACCTGCACCCCCAGCCCTGGGATGCACCACGTCTCTCTGCCAGGGCCCAGTGGCATGTGTCCCCGAGCAAGGCCCGGCCCACCCCCACCCAACCAGGTGCACCAAGACCCAGGGCAGGGCTGGCCACTCCTCTTCCCATGGGGCTTCTGGGCCATGGTCCCCCCCCATGTCCCAGCTTTGCGTGGCTCTCAGATCCTCCTGCACTCCCCCGACGCTCAGCTGGGGTCCCCAGCGACAGATCTGCTCTCCACAGGTGGCCCACAAGGGTCCACGGGGTACACACGTGTCTGGCGGTCCCCACCGCACGCACATCAGTGGGGATGTGCGTGGTCCTGTGGCCCTGCTCCCCTCGCACACCTGCAGGGGCACCTACGTCATTGATGAAGTCAGCGATGTCGTCAGGGCTGGTGGGCAGCAGGCGGGGGGGCTGGGGGCGTACGCGGCTGAAAGGGGCGTCTCGGCGCAGTGGCGGCCGTCCCAGGGGGTCGCGCAGGGCAGCCAGCTCTGCAGGGTGGCGCAGCTGGTTGATGTCATAGGCATCCTGGGGACCAAGGAGGTGGAATGCAGCCCCGATCAATCACAGGGTGGGCTTTCTGTCCCAGACACCTTGCCAGGGGGCAGGGGTGCCGGGGGTGAAGGCCTAGGAGGACCTGCTGGCCAGCTGGGGGGCCTCCTCCTGGACCATGTGGGTGCCCCCCCCCAGGCCCTCCAGGGACCCTTCCCACCACATCCCCCAACACCCTCCCTCACCTGGTCCTCCTCTCCACCGCCCTGCTCATCGTAGTTGAGAATGTTGTCCCGGAGTTCGTCCTGCAGCCCATGCAGAAATCCCTTGTCTGCAGATGGCCGCCGGGACCGTGTGACGAGGGCCACCGGCAGGGCAAGCACTGAGCGGGCAGGAGGGAGAGCAAACGGGAGGAGGTCAGGCTAAGGCTGGACCGGGCGGCAGGGGTGGGCCGGGGGCAGCAGGCGTCAGCACACAGGCACTCACAGAGGAGCAGAACGATGCTGGCCAGCATGATGACCAGGGCGCCCAGGCTGACGCCCGCGCCCCCTGCGTGCCGGGCCGCGGCCCCTGGCAGGCAGACTCCGTCCTGGGCGCAGTGGCACACCGTCACATTCAGGGGCTGCTCGCGCTGCTGGGGCGGCTGCCCTGAGTCCCGGAGCAGCAGGCTGAGGCGGTGCAGACCCTCTGGGACCTGGTGGCGCAGACGCAGGCGTGCGTGGCTCACTGTGGGGGGTGCCCAGGGTCAGCGGGGGCTTCTGGACCAAACCAGTCCCCACCCCAGCCCCACGCTGTCCTTCCAGGGCCCCTTGGCGCCCTCTGCTGCTGGGCCGGGATCCTGAGACCTGAGGCCTCGGTTTCCCCATCTGCCCACTGGGAGGGGGAAACCAGCAGGACCACGGTGTGCACTTCCCCCCAGGTCTCAGGTCTGGACCCTCGGGATCGCGGTTGGGAGAGCTCACCATTAATCTGGATGAGGCTCCAGTTCCGGGTCAGCTCTGGGACCCGGGGACTCAGCTGAAAGTGGAAGGGGGCCCCGTGGGGGGGCAGGTCCTCATCCGTGGCCCCCAGGAGAAGGCCAGAGCCCTGATCTGGCTTGCTGCACACGCTACCAGATGGTGGGGACAGCTCAGGGGCGTGGTCATTGACCTCCAGGATCTCAATGGACAGGGTCCCAGTGGCCGTGCAGGGTGGGGAGGCTGCAGGCGGGAGAGGCCTGGTGGGCTCCTTGCTCTGTTAGAGCCCACCGCCCACCCTCCAAGTCTGCTCCATGGAGGGCCAGCTCTGAGCCCCGGGGTAGGGGCAGGGATGCCCAGCCTGGGTCAGAGGGCCCAGGAGCCCAGGCACAGGCCCGGCCCTCACCATCATCGTGAGCCAGGACAATGGCTCTGTACCAGCCGTCCTTGAGGAAAGGGGATGCGGGGCTGAGCACTCGCTGGGTCCGGACCCGGCCCGTAGCCCCGTCCACTTCCAGCCAGTCCTCCGGGTCGTAGTCCTTGGAGTAGCTAGTGCCGAGGAGGGGACAGAATGGCCATGAGCTAACACAGGAACCCAGAGGTGTCACACTTCAACGCGCACACGCACCGGGGGCACACGGGACCCCTCTGAAGCCACTCCTCCAACGGCCCTGAGCCCGTGCTTTCTGTCCCCACTGACAGACAAGGAAACCGAGGCCCGGGGCCATGGCCACTGGGGGCCACAGCCAGGCTCAACACCAGAGCGCCATGGAGACAGATACGCAGGACCCGGCTGGGGGTGAAATCGACTCTGAGGCACTGACCCCGAGGCGCACCAGCCGCTGGAACGGACGGGGCTGGCACTCGGGCTGGCCGGGCTGGCATGGTCGCCGCTCTGCCCCACGGCCGGGCTCACGGCGGGCGCACACACAGGGCGTGAGGCCCCACGGACCCTCAGGAATGCGCACAGGCAGACGAGCCCTCTGCCTCTGAGCGGGGTCGGCCGTGCTCCTGGCCCTGGCTGGGCACTGGACCAGGGGACCCTGAGCTCCCTCTGCTTCACCCCAGGGCCCCCACCTGAGCCTCTGCAGCTGCTGGGCGTCAGGGTCTTGGGCAGAGAAGGTGGCCACAGGGGTTCCCGGGAGCGCCCCCTCAGGCAGGCTGGTCCGCAACGGGTTCTCCCGGAACACGGGTGCCTCATTGACGTCCTGCACTTGCACGTGGACCCTGGCCCGGCCCCGCTGGGCCCTGGGGGCGGCCGCCTGCAGGGGGGCCTCGTTCTGCACTGCCACGGTGAGGTCGTACTGGTCGCGGCGCTCGTAGTCCAGGGGCTGGGGTGAGGGGCGCAGAGCTGAAGTCGCTCATGACTCTGGTTCGCCCCCAGAGGCAGGTACGGGGCAGGGCGAGGCCCCACAGGGGTGCTGCTGTCCCCCCCCCCGCCCCCGTCTCTTCCCCACAGCCCCCTTCCCCCTTCCTCTTCAGCCCTGGGAAATAAAAATGATTCGGGACCAAGACGTGTGAGGAATGATGTGAGAAACAGTAAACACTCGTCACTCCGAATGAGTCCGCTCGGCGCCGCGTCTCAGCCTCCCGCGCACCGTGCCTGGGGGCTCCCTGGGGCCGCAGCAACACGCGTCAGGGGATCGTGGAAAGGGCTCTGGTGGCCGGGGTTAAGGTACCTTTGCCATCAGCTGGCTTTAAGTAAAGAGGGTCCTGGAGGACCCGAGCGGGCCTCCTCTGTGGCTCAGAGCCATCAGGAGCACCCGGAGACCTTCCTGAGGAGAGAGGAGCTCCCGGCCTGCGGCCCGCTCCCAGCCAGCCCGGCCCGCCGCGGCCTCCGAGCACGCGCGTCCCTGTGTGCCGGGCTCCGGCTGGGCACAGCTGCGGCCTCTGCTTGTGCGCACCTCCACACCTGGACAGGTGCGGCTCCCTGAATCCAGAAACAGCACACAGGCGGTGCGGGCGCCCCTCCTTCTGGTCCCTGTGCCCTGGGGTCAGCGTGGCCTGAGCCTAGAGCCTTAGCCTTCCTGGCGCCGCAGCATTCTGCTCTCTCTGGAGGATGCCCCAGACAGGGTCCCCGCGCTCAGGGCCGGCAGCCGGAGCCCAGCTGGGAGAGCCATGCACCCCACTCACCTTCACCACGGACAGCACACCCTCATTGGTCTTGGGGTCTGTGCGGATAGTGAAGTGTCCATTGGGGTCGCCCTCCAGGATGGTGAACCTGGCCGCCCAGTTGGGGGAGCCTGGCAGGTCCCTGTCCTCCACCTCGAGCCTCCCCACGTCCACTCCGCTGATAGCCTCTGTGACCTCCATGAAGAACTGTGGGTGCCCAGCCCTCGTTACTGCCAGGGCTGTCGGGGGGCAGGGAGGTGCTCCCGTTCGGGGATGCCCTCCCCCGCTCCCTCCCAGCCAAGTCTATGGCCCACCCGCCCTCCAGGGGTCCCCAAGAGCCCAACTCTGTGGGCGCAGCTGCATGCCAGGTACCCTGTGGGCCGCCTTCCCCTGGAGGGCAGGGCTGACTGCTCCCTCCCGCACAGCAAGGCTGGAGGGAAGGTTCCTTCCTGCTCCCCAAGGGCTGCGTCCCCCCAGGGCCTCTCTCCCAGCTCTTCCGACCACGTTCACATGCTCACAGGGAGCTTCTCTGGCTGGGGTTTCTGCCTCAGCCACACAGGGCTCCTTCCCCAAAGCCTCTAACCTCCCATCTCTCCATGAAGTCCCGTGTCCCCGCCAGGAGCCCAAGGACGGAAGGGCAGTCCCTAGCAGAGGCGTGGGTGGTGGCCCCACCTCGTCCCCGGTGAACCCAGGGGCATTGTCATTGATGTCTTCGAGGGTGATGATGGCCGAGGCTGTGGCGGTGAGGCCATCTCCAGACATGTCTGCCACCTGCAGGGTCAGATTGTACACGGCGACCACCTGGGGGCACAGGACATGCAGTCAGGGGCCTGGGGCAAGGAGCCCTCCCAGGAGAGCGCTGTGGGCATGTGGAGCCCCAAGTGGCCCCCAGTGCCCCACCCTCCTCCCAAGCAAAACGAGCCAGCTGCTTTCCAGGTCTGACCACACTACTGCCGACCCCACACTCTGCCCCAGCCTGGGAGGGGGCGAGACATCAGTTACCAAGTTGGACAAGATCCACAGGGCACCTGCTGCCTGCTGGAGCTGAAGGGCACCAGCAAGCTGAGTCCCTGCCCTGGGGAGCTGTGTCCAGAGGCAGAGAGAGAGAGACAGACCCCTAAGATGACCTAAGGCTCTGAGGGACCAGACAGGGCTGTGCAAGGGGCCATAGGGAAACCAAGGAGGACTTCTCGGAGGTGGCAGAGCTGCACAGAAGGCCAGCAGCGAGGGGCCCCAGGGGTCCCCCCAGAGGAAGACTGTACAAGAGTGGCCATGGCCCCAGAGTGTGACTGGTCACTGTGTGGCCCCTCACAGGGCTCTACCCGAGGCTGGGAAGCCCGAAGGCTTTGTCGGCAACGAGGCAGGAGAGGCTTCTGGCAGAACACAGCCTGAGGACTTGTCAGGGCTGGCGTGGCTCGGACGGCCTTCCAGAGCCTCCCTGGAGCGGACCCCACAACCAGCCAGGGGCAGAGGTGTCCCAGTTGAGCGTGTGCTCCGAGCCCCTGGAGTGTCTGCAGGCAAGGGGGGGGTCCCCTCTGTGGCAGCGGGGGGGCAGCTGGGGCGGGCAGGGCTGGGGCGGGGGCCCTGGCTGCCCCGGCCCCCAGCCCCCGTGGCAGCACCCTGGGGTCTCACCTCACGGTCCAGACCCACTTGCACGGTGCGTATGTCCCCCGTGTGCTCATCGATGCTGAACACCTGGGGACCGCCCTGCTCTAGGATGGAGTAGCGCAGGGCTGCATTGTCGGTTTCTGGGTCATCAGCATCTGTGGCCTCGGCTCTGGTCACATAGGTGCCTGGGAAGGACAGGGACGCACAGCGGCGATGCACACGGGCCAACCCGGCCCCCAGGATGTGTCCCAACACTTGCCTGTGGCCCACCACGCCAGGTCCAGCCCCCCATTCAGCCTGCACAAACTTGGACACTCAAGCCTTGGAAGCAGGGCTGTGTGACCCACATGTTTAACCAAGAGCTGACACCCATGTCCCCCAGACATGGACACAGCCCAGGAGGGGGCGAGAGCTCCAGGCAGATGGGGAGAGCCAGCTGGAAACCCCGAGGCCAGCCCCAAGGAGACAGAGGTCACGGGAACTCATGACTAACGAAGGTAGAGAGACATGTACGTACAGGTGTGAGCAGCACACACAACACACACGTGCGCACATCTGTGTACAAGGAAGCACGTCTCCCAGCTCTGCCTGCCGGAAGGGCCAACAGGAGCCAGTCTCGTGAGCCTCCTGCTGGCCTAACGTAGGACAATTTGGACATCAGAGTGATGGGTGTAACGAATCAGAACCCACTGAATGAACCAGACTCCGAAAGTCCAGAGGAAAAAAAATCAAGATAAAACACGTAACGTACAAAGGCACATACATACACAGGGGTGAAGTGCTCCCATAGACCCGAGAGCCCACTGACAAAGGGAGGAGACGCCAGAGGAGGGAACCAGGGTCTCCCAGCCTGACAAGAGCCACCAGGAGATGCCAATGCTGCTGGGGGAAGTCTGAGGAGTAACAGGGTACCTGCCCAGCTTCAGAGCATCTTACAAAAGATACCTGTTAATTACAAAGGGAAAAAGATAAGAACCACAGTGGAGAAGCCTGGCAGATGCGTCCTTACAAGGTAGATCAATGTCAACGTCTCCAAGAAGGGGGCGTGTGTGCCTCCTGATATGACGCACCAAGGAGAAGGCAGCGTCGCCCCAGTGCCAATCCCGAATCCAGCCACACAAACCCACACTCCGACAGACCCCCGGTCTTCCAAGTAACCGCATAAGTGCTTTACAATGTCAGCGTCAGGACCTGTGAAACTAGAAAACGCTGCGGGAAGAAACTGGAGATGACACGAGGAAATGGAAACACATCCCACACGTTCATGCACTGGGAGACTTTAAATACATCTCTCCGTTTCTGTGTGTGCATATGAGCCACGTACGATACGTTGTATGTAATATTTTTATATGTTTACATACACTCTTTTTTGGGGGGGGAGGAGCCGAGGGAAGGAGTCTCAAGCAGATTCCACACTCAGCGTGGAGCCTGACGCGGGGCTCCATCTCACGACCCTGCGATCGTGACCTGAGCTGAAGTCGAGAGCTGGGCGCTTCCTTAACTGGCAGCCACGCCGGCGCCCCGAGAGGCTCACTATCATGAAATGTCAGTACTGCCCAAAGTGATCTACAGATTCGGCGCCATCTCTATCAAGATCCCAAGGACAATGTCTTTGTATAAGCAGAAATTATTCTAAATTCCAAATTCTTATTCTAAATTCTAAGATTACAGAGACTCTCAAGGAAATCCAAATAACCAGAACAATCTTGAGAAAGAACAAAACTGGAAGACTCATACTTTGACTTCAAAACTATCCCAAAGGTACAGCGACCAAAGCCATGTGGTGTGGCCGTGCAGATACACCCAGAGCGATGGAGCGGAGTCCAGGAGTAGCCCCACACACGTGGTCAAGTGACTTTGGGCCAGGGGCCGAGACCAGTCGGGGGGCGAAGAGCGCTCTTTTCAACAAATGCTGCGGGAAAGCACGGCTGCCCCCGCGGAAGAACGAAGCCAGACCCTCGCCTCATGCCACACGCGCAAATTAACTCCAAGGAGATCGAAGACCTAAACGTTACGACCTAGAATGGTAACACTCTTGGAAGACGACAGACGGCAAACGTCTCGCGACACTAGATCCAGTAATGATTTGTGGACGGGACCCCAAAGGCCCAGGCCCCAAAACTAGACACACTGGGCTCGTGAACATCTTCAAAGGCTGTGCATCGGAGGCAACCCCGGCCGCACAAAACGGGTAATCCGCAGCATGCGGACGTTTAGAAACCCTACAGATACATCTGTAGACATCAAGGGATACGCAGGTACACAGAGGACCCATAAAACTAAACAACGAAAACACGGCAAAATCCAACACTGGGCAGAAGACCCGGAGAGACATTCCTCCCCATAAAATAGACGAATGGCCGGCACAGACGTGGAATGAGGCTCCGCACCGCTCGTCGGGGAAACGCCGCCCCACATCCGTCCCACACCCGTCAGGGTCGCGACTGCCGAGAACGACGACCTGACAAGAAACACCGCGAGGATGCGCAAGCCCGGGCCCGCGCGCTGCTGGTCGGGGCGAGGCGGCCCGGCTTCCTGGGGACACAGCACGGCCGTCACTCACGGTCACCATGTAGCCCAGCAGCTCCTCTTCTGCAAGCGGGAGCCTGGAGACCTGCCGGCACGTCCACGTTTGCAGCAGCAGAACCCACGAGAGCTGAAACGCGAGCGCGGCCCGGGTATCCGCCTGCGAGCGGACGGATGGGGGCGGCGGGGTCCACCCGAGCATGGCTCAGCTCGGAGGAGGAGGGAGGCCCTGCCGCGTGCTACAGGAAGGGCCTGGAGGACAGTCATGGTCTGCGAGACCAGCCCGTCGCAGAAAGACGAGGACTGCAGGTTCCGCTGGCGCCAGAGCCTCGGACTTCCAGAGGCGGGCGGTGGGCGGGAGGAGCGGGGCCGGGGAAGGGGCGGCCACCAAATGAATGACCCTGATACCCCTGAACTGTCCCCTTAAAACCGGTCAGGACGGTGACCTGCATGTGTCTGAGCACAGCAAAATGTTGCCGGGAGAAACGGTCAGCGTCCTAAACAGCTGAGGGCTAAGGAGCGCGGCGGACGGGCCACGCAGTCCCAGCTCAGGACGGGAGCGGGCAGATGAGGCGCAAAACCGCACTGATGCTGAGCCGGGCAGGGTGGCGAGGGCACAAGGCAAGCTGGTCAGCCGGCAGCCCGCATGCAGGGCGTGCCCAGCCCCTCTGAGGACCGGCGTCACCTCTGTGCAGCAGGCAGGCCGGCACACACGGGAACTGGATCCGAAGGCCCAAGGCAGAGTGTGGACGACCGCGACAGCTCACAGGTCTGGGGGCCCACACTAGGGGTCTGTGCCCACGGTCAGTCTTTTCTGCCAGCCCCGCAGTGCTCACAAGAAACACGGGGGCAGGAGGAAGCCTGGGGCGGGGCATCTGTGGCTCAGCAAGTCGGCCCAAGTCCGGGGCAAGGAGAACTAGACACCCGAGGGCGCTCCGGGCCAGGGCGGGGGGGGGGGGGGGGGGGGGAGGGGAGGTCGCCGCCCTGAGCTGGAGGAGACAACCCCAGTACCCCTCCAGGCGGAAGGCTCGGGTGCACAGGGACCACCCCTGCCCCTGCCCCAACAGAGCCTCGGCGGGTGCCACGCAGCGCTGGTCACCCTGGCAGGGGGCAGCGGCCGGACGGGCGACCTCTGGGCACGGACCCCGCGGGGCTCGGAAGCGGACCGACAGTGTCAATACCAGAAGCCCCAGGCCGGGGAGACGGTCTCCGCCTGCCCGCCGCTTCCCCGAGCCCAGCCATCCTGCTTTGGCAGACTCTTGCCACCTCCCTGCCTCGCTCCCGGGTGCCCGCGCACAGGAGGGCGGAGGAGAAGAGGCCGCCCTCAGGGATCCGACAGCCAAGAGCAGCCGGCCAAGGGCACAGGGCACGGCAGGCGTGCGGGCGCCATGCAGCAGAGCGTGGGAGCCGTTCCGGAGAAGGGGGACCGCGGGCTCCGGAGACGGGGGGCCCGAGAGGAGGTCCCCTGCTCTGAAGGCGTCCCCGGCCAAAACCGTTAGTCTGTGTCAGTGTTAACTTCCTCACGCCGAGCGTTACACTGTGTCGAACTTATTGCGCGAATTCTTTGAGGGCATCCGGGCTGCACCCCAGCCCAGAAAAGCCGGAGACAGAAAGAAAAACAAAAAAACAGTCTAAAGCAAACACGATAAACCTCACATCTCTATTGCTGTTCTTTGCAACTTTCTTGCAAGTCTCAGATCATGCCAGGGTAGAAAGAAGTAGGGACGCCTGGGTGGCTCAGCCGGTGACCTGTCCGACACCTGGTGTCGGCTCCAGTCACGCTCTCAGGGTCCTGGGATCCAGCCTGCAGGGGCTCCGCGCAGAGTCCCCTTAGGGCTGTCCCTCCCCCACCCTGCGCTCGCACAGTCTCTCTAAAGTCAATGAATCTTCTTAAAAAATAGAGATCAGAGATTGTGATTTTAGGTCTTCAAACACAACGGAGATGCAGTAAAAGAAACACGAGTGGCCAAGCGGGCGCCCACCTCCCACGAGCCCACGCTCCCGCCTCGGCTGCGCCGCTGCCCGCGCTTCGACCTGCCCTGGGAGCAGGGCGGGAAGGAGGAAAGAAGGAGCAGCGGTTTGCGGTGACGTCCATCCTGCCTGGCCCAGGCCATGCAAGCGAGGCCATCCCGTCATCTGGTCAAGACTCACGAAGGACGGAAGGCTCGTTCGGGATCCAGACGCAGGACTGGAAGCGAGGAGCGGGGTGACTGCTGCTGGGGCAGGTTTCCTTCGGGGGGGACGAAGTGCTCCAGAACTGGCCGCAGGGACCCGTGCTCTGGGTGCGGAGGGAGCGGCTGGGGCCCCAGAGCTCAGCCACGGGGCCTCTCCAGGGAGACGTCGGGGGTTGGGGATTTGCACTGAAATGGGAAGGGACTCAGGGGACTTGTGGAACGTCCCTACTCTGGAGGCTCTGAAGGACCACTGAAAGCGCTGCTGGAGGGACCCCCGGGCCAGAGCCCCTCCGCCCCCAGCTCCCCCTCACCTGGGACGGCCCCCTCCAGCACCCGGCCCATGAACGCCTCCTGCCGGAAGACGGGCCGGTTGTCATTCTGGTCCACAACCACGATCTCCAGGTCCGTGGGCTCCTCCAGGGTGGCTCCTCCCAGGTCCAGAGCAAAGGCCCGCAGCTAGCCAAGCAGAGAGCAAGGGCTGCTGCCGTGCCCCCAGAAGTGGGTGGTCCCCACCAGGCCGAGAGGAGGGACAGCAAGTGCGGCCTCGGGGCACGCTGGAAAATGCCCTCCAACGGGGAGAAATGGCATGGGGTGGGGTGTGCTCACCGCGGGGACAACGTCCCTGTCCCCGAAGGCTAGCCTGCTTGCCCGCAGCTTCCCCTCTTGCCTTGGCTGCTGGGAAGCTCCGGACTGTGCTCCATTGAGACCGAAGGCAACCTCTCCCCAGGGCTCCCGCTCCCTCCCTTCTGCTAAGTGGGTTAGGCTCCTCTTGGAGCTTAATAAATACATGAACACTTGAAATGAAACCACTTCCCACACTCTTGGAGAGAGGGTGCGGTATCATTTCTAGGTGAAATCACGGTCCTGATAACTCCCAGGGGCCAAGAGCTTGTTCTTAAGATCTGAGCACAGGAAACGTCAAGTGGGAAGTCTCCTCCCCCAGGACGGATTCCAGCATTTTGGAGAGACCGGACTAGAGAGGGCAGAGGACTGTGCGGCCTTCCTCTGCAGCCTCCTGCTGGCCTGGCTCTTATCCCCCTCCCCACCAGCCTTTGTCTCAAACCTCACCCCCAAGGGGCTGGTCCTGTGCCACCTTCCCCTGAGAATCAAGGGACAGCTGCCATTGGGGATTGCCCTACCGTGGGGTTCCTCACAACACCCCATTCCCACCAGATGCAGCTGGGCTGGGGCAGAGCTGCCGTGGCGGTGAAGACCACACCAGGGTCCAGTGGTGCTTTGCTGGGAGGCTGACAGCCTCCCTGGCAGGACCAAGCAATCCCCTTCCCCGGGGCCTCAGTTTGCACACGCTCATCTGTTCAATGGGAATATAAACCCCAACACCTTCTTTGGGCTGCAGGTCCTGGTCCCATATCCCCGTGCCTACTTCCTCATGGAGGACATGTGGCCTAATGCCCCAACCCTGGCACTGGGAGCCTGGTGGAAGGAGGGCCCTGCTTCCCGTCAGCCCTCCCCACAGCGGGCCCCACCCGGAAGCGCTCTGTCTTCTCCCGATCGAGCATGGCGTTCAGGAACACCTTCCCCGTGAACTTGTCGATGGAGAACACGCCCTGGGGCTCCTCGTCCACACCAGGACCCTGGATGCTGTAGATGACGCTGTGCAGCGGCTTCTTGTCCGATTTGATCTGCCAGGGCAGAGCGGGGCTGGGGAGATGCCCCGAGGCGGGCCCGCCCCTCCCCCGCCCCTCCCTACAGCCCCGCAAGGCACCTGTCTCCAACCACACAGCTTCAGGGGCCCACGGGGGACGCCCCTCCGCCCCTCACCTGCACCAGAGGGTATGGGAGGCGCTTGTGGTTCTCGGACACACTGATGGGGGGGATGACCCAGGCTCTTCGCACGCGGCCCAGCCCGGGGGCCCGGTGCCAGGGGTAGAGGGTACTGGGCCTCCGCTGACGAGCGACCCCCAAGGACAGGCCCAGGCTCTGCAACACAGAGGAGACAGCGGTCAGTCACGTGGTGTGCGGGCCAGGCCTCCGAGAAGCCCACCATCAGAGCCTGGGCTCGTGGCCGTGGGAGCCCCCATGGCCTGGCATCCGTCTTCTGTCCTTGCCTGGGACGTGCTGGGACCAGGAAGGCCCCAGGCCTGAGTGTTTGCCAACTGGCTGGGAAACACAGAGGCTGCTGTGCCCCACTCCTCCCCTGTAGGCCCAGGGAAGGCTTCCAGAGCTTGGGGATCACGGGGTGCTCAGAGGCAGGAGGAGGCAGAATGGGGAGCAATGCAGCTGCTTGGAACAAGCTGGGGAAGGGGGGCTCCCAGGGACATTTTGTGCGAGAAGACTGTGGTTAACAGAGCGGGGCTGGCAAGAGAGGCAGGTGCTGGGCGTGTCTCTCCCCTTGCCCAAGGCTGGATCGGCCAGAGGCGGGCCACGAAGGCAACAAGCAGCGCCCCCGGGCCTCCGTGGGGCTTCAGCTCTCAAGGGGTGCCCCAGGCTGACCAAGCCATCGCGCCTGTGTGAAGAGAGGGTGTGTGGCCTCCACTCAGAACACTTCCAGGAGGCGGGCCTTTGTGCTGGCTCTTCGGGGGTCCACAGGGGCTGCCCCCAGTGGCATCTCCTGGCTGCTCCGGGGCAGTGGAGACACAGGCCCCGGTGTCCAGGATGTCAGTAGGGGCTGGAATCCCCATGCACACGGACCCGGCACTGGCGGGTACACGGGGCCCATGGGGCAGAGAGGACAGCAATGCCAGGGGCTGCCCCCACACGGCTGTCCCGGGAGCATGGAACAAGGTCACACCAACACCCTGGTACCTGGAACCCAGGGATGGTGCCTCCCTCTCTCTGCACACGCCCAGGGAACTGGGGTGCCTGGGGCCTGTGGGACTGCCAAGGGAGGGTGGGAGGCATATGGACACCCCCAAGGCCCTACCTCTGGCCAGGCACTGGGCTCAGAACCAGGGTCATGAAGGAACAGGGGAGGAGGGGGGCACCTGATGCCAAGAGTCTCTCCAGACCCGCCGTCAGCTCTCGTGGTGACCACAGATAGTCCCACCCTCCCAGCTCAGAAGGAAACTGGGGGCCCAGAAAAGGCACCTGTCCCGTGATTTAAGGGCAGAGCCGGCAGCACCCCTAGAACACACCCCGAATTTCACGTCCCGGGATGACGCTGGTTCAGCTCTGTGGTCTCTGCAGCAGGGTCCTGGACAGCGTAGGCTCAGACATTGTGGCCACCTGGCCACCAGGGTATCCAGGGGCAGAGTCTGGCTGGACTCGGATCAGAGCCGTCAGGACCCAGGGAGGGGTCTGGGGGACCCGGAGGGAGGGGCTGGGTTTGGCTGCAGGAGAATGTCAGCGATGCGCCGGCCACGCCCAGCCGCACCATGTCTCCAGCTGCCTCCTGCCCTTCCCCAAGCCCAAGGCAGGCCTGGCCAGCTGGGGATCTGCAGAGGGACACCCCCGCCCAGACACCAGCCCTTGGTGCTCCGGGGATGGCCCTAGAAGCTCTCGGGCCCCACTCAGGGTCTCCAGGCCCCTGGGCCCTTCTGGAGGGGTGCTCTCTCCTGTTCAGGTAGACAGGGTTGGCTCCCAGGGCACCTCCAAGCGGGGGGCGTGCTTCCCGGCTGCCCGTTGCCTCCACAGCTCCTTGAGCTCACCCCACAGCCGCCGCCTTGGGCCACACAGTTCTTAGAGGGGCGAGCATGCGATGGGCTGGCCTTGTGGCTCGGGAGGGGGCACTGATGACGAGGAGGGGTGCTTCGGGGTGGGGCAGGACGGGGTGGGAAGGAGATGCCAGCTGCCTGCACTCTTGTCCCCGGTCTCCTCTGCGCCCAGCTAGGCTTTGACTCTGTGCCCAGAGCTGGCACACGACGGGTGTGGACACACTTTGGAGACCAAACAGCGGGAACGTTCAAGAGACCGCTGATCTCTCCTTGGGGCCCCAGGCCACCTCCTCTGTTCTGGAATCCTCCTGCCTCCCCATCTGAAATCCCAGGGGGCCCTTCCCCGCAGGGGCCTGGAATCTGGGAAGGAGGATTAGAGAAAGGACAGAGCTCTCGGCCAGGCCCCCAGGCTACCCGCAGCCTGACAGATGGCAGCGCTGGTCCCACGCCTGCCTGGGGCGGCGGGGGCTTCTCGCCAAACCTAAGGAGCACAGACCTCTTCTATGTCAGCGTGCTGTTCCCGCCAAGTGGAGACCTGCTGGCCTGTGTCATCACGCTAGCTAACAGGGACAGGGTCTGCTTCCCGAGCGCCCTGAGGCCAGCACAGAGCGTGGCATCCTCCCAGTCTTCCAAGCTCGCTTCCTGTCCCTCTCCCCTGGCCCTCCCTCAGCACTCACGGCCCCTGGGAATGGATGAGAACTGTCTCATGTCCCAGTTCCCCAGAGCGGAGCTCAGAGGACCTGAGCCGTTTGCTCAAACCCACACAGCCAGAGAGCAACAGAGCTGAGGGACACGGGAAGCAGCCCAGCCTCAGAGATGGGGGGTGGAGAGCCCTGGGGGGGGGCAGGTGGGGACAGTCCGCACACAGTCCTTGATCACAGGCTCTTGGAAGAACAGTAGGTAGGGGACACACTCTGGCCTGTCCAGCCACAGAGCCTCCCGCTGCCCCCTACCCCTGTCTCCACCAGCGGCCGGCTGATGCTCTGGGACGTCCACCAGCGTGGTGTGGGGCAAATGCGATCGTGGCACAGCCAGGGGTCCTGGGTCCCAGGCTGTCCAGGGCCCAAGTCCAGGAGATCAGCAGAAGCCACAGAGCCTTGGCAGGGGCCCCTGCCCAGATCAGAGGCTGCGGTGGGTGGGGTAGCCAGGCTGGGCCACAGCCCACTTCCGGCTGTCCGGGGCACTCAGCTAGTCTTTGTCCTCCTACTGTCCCCTTCCCAGAGGACGTGGCCGTCTGGGGGAAGACCCAGGAGCCACCTCAGGATCATGAAACATCTGGTGCCAGGACAAAGCCAGCTCACACAGACCCCCAGCACACGGACAGAGGAGGAAGGCCTGCCACAGAAAACACCACGGAGTGGACATGGGCCCACCTGTGCTGTCCACCCTCGCTGCCGGGGTCGGGCCAGGGCCAACGGGTGTCGTGGACCCGCTTCCCCGCTTCCCCCAAATGATGCCCAACAACACCCCTGTGCCTTCCCCTTAACCAAGCCCCTGACAGCAGTGTGCAGGCTCTAAAGACACCGGGACCATCGTCCCCTCACTGGGCCGGCCCCCAGCCCTGACACTGGCCCAGGGGCTGCTGAGCCCTGAGCCTCCCCGCCCTCTGAGGGAGTCTGCTCTGCCTGGGCTCGCCAACGGCTCTCTGCTTCTCCCGCCGAGCCCCTGATGGGCTCAGGACACAGAATGAGAAGGCAGAGCCCGGCCTCCCGGGGGCCTGTGAAGCGAGCCGGACGCTCTGCTGCTCTGGGTGGCCACCCTGGGTCGAGAAGCTGCTGACCTGGGGCTGGGGGCCTGGGGGTCAGGTCAGGAGAGGCTGCTTTCCCTCCCAGCACTGCTGGCCTCTAGGGGTCCCAGGGTTCCCTGAAACCACTGCTGAGATTCGGAAAGCGGGCGCCAGGCCTGAGCTCGGGGTGGGGTGGCACTGCCTCTGTGGCCCGGCTTCCCAGAGCCCTGTCGGCTGCGAAGCCGTGACTGAGTCCGGGGAAGGGAACGTTTCCTCTTGTCCAGTGCAGCCAGGCAGAGGGGCTCGAGGAACGGGTTCTACGGTTAACCCGACACCTGGGTGTGCACAGGCCCCCCCAGCGCCGGGTTTCTCGAGTTCTGGGAGCCAGGCGGGAGGCCGGCAGCCTGCTGGAGCACGGGTAGGGTCTGCGCTTCCCACCAGCTTCCCAGGCCCGAGCCCCTTCCCCTCAGGCTGGAATCCAGACCACCCTGTTCCTGGACGGCCCGGCAGGCAGCAGGCATGCCAGGAATGGGCCCAGCTGCTGCCCTGGCCACAGACACCCCTGCATGTCGCCCCTGCG
The DNA here is from genome assembly GCA_003697995.1 of Taxidea taxus jeffersonii. Lineage (NCBI taxonomy): Eukaryota > Metazoa > Chordata > Mammalia > Carnivora > Mustelidae > Taxidea > Taxidea taxus. The sequence continues at coordinate 70,502 of RCUC01001740.1, read as the reverse complement.
TTCCCCCGCAGCTGCTGCTTCAAAGGCCGGGTGAGGGGCACAGCAGCGGGGCCACGGGAGAGGGCCAGCTGTTGGCCCGGCCTGCCCCTCACTGCGGCCACACCACTGGGATCCTGGGTGCCCTGCCCACCGGGGAGAGGACAGTGGTCCCAGAGCCAGCTTCCCTCTGCTGCCCCCATGACGGTCATACTCCCGTGGGGATGACGGCCCATCCCGGTGCTGGAGGATGTGGCCGTGTCTGCTGCTCGGGGCTCTGTCGCATGCTGCCCTGGAGGTTCGTCACTTTGCCAAATCCCAGCAGCACAACGATGCCCTCGTCTTCCTTCCAGAAACCACACGTCTCACCGGACCCCAGCCCAGGTCCCCTCTCGCAGGTCATGGCTTCGCCCTGAATCATCTGGGCTCCCCCATCTCTCCGTCACGCTCAGGTGGGGTGAGGGCCCAGGGCTAGGCACAGTGATGAGGTCATCGTGGGCTGCGGGCAGAGCCGATGGGGACCGGCTCCGAGAGGACACACTAAGCCCACTGGCTGAGATTTTAGGGGACCCAGGCAGGGGGGAGCCGTGCCTCGTCCAAAACCACCCGTAAGCAACAGATCAACGCAGAGTCCTGTCCCCAGGCCCCCACCCAGGGCTCCCCCGAGACAGCTCTGCCACGCCCGGACTGGCCCGCCGTGGGGGCTCACGGAGGCAGAGGAAGGCGCACCAGGAACAGCCACCCCCGGCCATGTGGCTGGACTGGAGAGGACAAAACAGCTGCACCGGGTGGGGGCAGGGTGGGAAGGGTCCGGCCAGACGCTGGTGCGAACCTGAGCCACACTGAGTGCAAAACTCGAGTGGCTCAGCCGCAGTGGCTGAGCCCCCAAATCCCTAAGGCCTCCAGCTCCAGTGTGTGGGGGTCATTCTGTAATGGCCCCGGGGGGGAGGAATCTGTGAGGGGACTACGCCCCCCCAGCAGCAGAGTTCTCCTGGGGCCTAGTGAAGGGTAGACACCCCAACCCCCAAGCAGGACTCTAGCATGTCCGATGTGCTGGACCCAGAGGCAAAGTGGGGTGGACTGCTGTTCCCGTGGGGTTCCTGAGAGGTGTGCAGCCTTCTGGAATGGACCTCAGTGAGGGGGGACGTAGGGTCCTGCAGGGGGGTGCCCAGAAGACCCCCAGCGCGGCGTGGCCTCCAGCAGAGGGCCGGAGGAGCACAGGTGGTGCCAAGCCAGCTGGCCGCCGGCAGCCCCGGCCCAGAGGGCTGCTGTGGAGAGGGCCGGGGAGGCTGAACGGCAGGGGCGGCGGTGACGGTGACCGGAGCTGCGGAGCAGGGTGCCCTGAGGGACCAGTCGCTGGGGGTCCCGCTGGCGGGCACCTGAGCAGCTTCCAGCCGGAGCTCCGTGGAGTCGGGAGGACCCCGAGGCCTCCAGAATGGGAGCTCCTCCCCAGCGTCCGGCACTGCGGTCACCCGTGGGCGCCTGTGGGCTAAGTCCTCGAGCTCGCCACCTGCCACGTGGACAACTAAGGTCCCCGCAGGACGCAGAGCGGCCCCACCACAGCCCGGCCTTGGTCACTGGCTGGGACCCTGACTCAGCCCCGTCCCCCCAGGCAGGCCATGGGCTCTGCTCCCAGGCCCAGCCGAGTGTCTGCCCGGCCCCAAGGGCCACTGGGGGGGGTGCCCATGGTGGGAGAAGGGCAGCGGCCTGTTCCTTCCACCCACCCTGCTCGCAGGGCAGAGGGCCTGGCCGGGGCGAGCCAGCAGTGTGGGGGTGGCCGCCGTAGGTCCCGGGGACGCGCTCCTGAGCAGCCCCCAAGGGCCAGCGGTTCCAGAGCTGCCCCTGCCTGCGGGCACAGAGTGGGGGTGTCCCGGGCTCCGGCCACAACCAAGCAGGGTCACCTGCCAACCCAGCAGGCTGTGCTCAGAGTCTGCGCTCAGGCTCCCCGAGCCGGGCTGCTCCCGCGGCGCCCCTGTCCCTGGCGCTCACCGCGGTCCCCGGCAGCCCCCAGCTCAGCGGCCGGCGACCCCTGGGGCAAGAGCCACTCGCCGGGCACCACCCGGGACTCCTCAGCTCGTGGGTCCCCCCGGGTGGCCAGGGCTAGTCCGACAGGGCAGGGGGCGAGGGACCCCGCGGCCAGACGCCTTACCTGGGCCAGCAGCCCGAGGGCGAGGAGCAGCGCCACGTCCATGGGCCGGCGGAGCGGAGCAGGGGCCGAGTGTCCGGCGTCCGGAGGCGGCCTCCTGCTCCCGCACAACCCCGCTGAGTGACAGCACAAGTGCGCGGGCGGGGCGGGGGGCGCCCGAGTGAGTGACAGCACGTGTGCGGGGGCGGAGCAGGGGCCGGGGGCGGAGCAGGGGCCGGGGGCGGGGCCTGGACGAGAGTCAGCACGTGGGGGCGGCGGGGGCGGGGGCGTGTGGTTGAGCGACAGCTGTGCCCGAGGCGGGCCAGGGGCGGGGCCTAGGCTGAGTGACAGCACGTGTGCGCGGGGGCGGGGCCCGGGCTGAGAGCACGAGGGCACGAGCGGACTGCGGGGCGTGGGGCAGGGGCGGGGCCCCAGCTGAGTGACAGCACGTGCGCACGGGGGGCGGGGCGAGGCTGGCCAGAAACAGGCCGGAGGGCGGGGCTGTAGAGGTCAGGCGTCTGTGGTGGGAGGCCGGGCTCCCGGTCCGGCGGTGACACAGGGAAGCCTGCCAAGGTGGGGGCTGGGCTAGGAGCCAGAGTGGACTGAGTCATTCATCCCTTCATCTTTCCTGTTGTTGCCCCCTGAGTTCACCAGGCTCATCCTGCCTCTGGGCCTTTGCACTGGCTGTTCCCTCTGCCTGCGGTGCTCCTCCCGGGCTATCCCCCGCCTGCCAAGGCATGTTGCTGGCCGCCTTGAGGGCTCTGTCTAGTGGCCGCTGCCACTGGACACTGCCACGCACCTGGCATCTTAGGGCACATTTGCCCTCTGTTGATCCTCAAGGCTAGCACAGAGCATGGTCCCGCATAAACCTAGCTTGGGGTTAGCCCTCCCCACCCAGCCGGAGCCCTTCCTTTCCTTCCTCCTCTGGCTTGCTGGGTGGCTTCCCATCAGGGCGGTGATCTGTGTGCGTGTCCCGCACGGACCCAGCACGCAGGAACGGCCGGTGGAGAGCGAAGGATGGAGGACCCTGTGGGCCGACATGTTTTTCATGTTTCCTTTGGAGCGGGGGGCTGGGGAGTGTCACGGAGCAGGTCCCTCTGCTCTTCCGTCCAGATCGCGGGCTGGTGGAGCAGGTGCAGGGCCATCTGTGCCGGTGGCCTGCAGGAGGCTCTGGCAGGGACGGTGTCCCTGGCACTCAGTCCTCCAAGGTGGGGAGTAGTCAGGGAGCCCCTTCCATCTCCAGGCTCTGAGGCCTCACCATCCTGCAGTTAGGGACCCCAAACATGGGTGGGGCAGCCCTCTGAATGCTTTGGGTTTCTGCCTCCTGGGGCCAGTGTAGGGGGCAGGTAGGAGGGCAGGTGACTGAGCCCCCCTGGTTAACCTCAGGCACTCTGACCGGGGGCGAGGGACATGGCTGGGTGAGATCTCTTTCTCCCTGTTTGCCGGGCCTTCCTCCACAGTGCTCTTGGCCACTGGTCTCTCACCCAACAGTCTCTGGGGGTCAGAGGGTTTCCAAAGGGGAGGGTAAGCTAGGTCCAGTCATGGGTGAGTCCCAGGGGCAAGGAAGGGCTATTGGGAAGGGGTGTGGCCCCCACACTGGTGAGCAATCCTTCTGCCCCGGGGCAGGGAGGGGAGGCCCTCCTCCTGGGTTCCAGTCCTGGCTGGAGGCCCTGCCGTTTTGCTCTCTGCACCAGCCTCAGTTTCCCCTTGTGTCCAAGGGAGGGGCTTGGTTTCTTCCTAAAGGGTAAGAGCCCTCTCCTTTTCCCATGGACTTGGGGCAGCCTAGCCTCTGGACCGTCCACGTTCTGCACCCACGTCTGTAGCTCTGGCCCCCCAGTGGCTCCCCTTTCCATAGCTCTGCAGTCTCCTTTCGGCAGGGCCCGCGGCGTTTGGTCGCCACGCGCTGCCCCTTGGGGGGCCATGTCCCCTCCACGACCCACGACCCAGGACCAGAACCCCGGCAAAGGCCAGGGCCGCTCCCATGCCCCGCGCCCAGCCGGGGCCCTCTGGGGGTGCCTCCTCTGCCTCCAGCAGGGCACCATGTCTTTGGCCTTCTGCTCTGCGGCCGGAGTGGAGCGCTTGGGGAGCCCCCGGGACACTGACCTGAAGATCTCATTCCAGCGGCCAGCTGTGCAGGAGCTTGTCCCAGGGGCCGGGCCAGGTCAGGGGCCGAGTGACTTGTCCCTATCAGCACGTCCGCACTGAGCGTCCTGCCTGGCCTCCTGCGTGGGTAGCCCTGCCACGTCCACACGGCCTGAGGCCCGCGGGGGCTCCTGTGGCACAGAGGGCCATTTTGCCAGTGAAGGCCAGTTAGGGTCTCATGCCAAGAAAACTGCCCGGTGTGAACACAGCCCCGGGGGCTGCACTGGGGGGCACCTGCCCACCTGGGGCTTGGGCTGCCATGGGGGACGGGGGCTCGGACTGAGGGGGGACGCAGAGGGGAGCCTCCGGGGCGCTGCGGGAAGGAGGTGCCCTGACACCGGGTGTTGGCCTGGGCAGAGGGCGGCTTCCTTGTGCAGGTGCCCCGGGGGCGGCTGTGGGTGACAACGGTGGACTCCCAGACGCCGTTCTCTCCCACACGCGGCTGGCTCTCGGGGTCCCTCACTGTGGAGGCAAGAACAGGGAGTCTGGCTCCCTTGTCTGCCACCGGGGACAAGGCCGGGGCTGGCCTCAGGGGCCGGGGGTCACGGCGGCGGCTCAGGCCGCGCCCGCCCTCTGGCGGCCGCAGGACGCACTGCAGACGGCGGCCACCAGGTCTTGGAGGGACCTTGTCTTCATTCAGAAACCCAGTGACAATGCCCCCCACACCGAGCTGTCATCCCCACACTTGTTTTTAACGTCTCGGGTGCTCAAACAGCGCAGATGGCAGGTCACAGACAGCGATCAGGAGGGAGGCGGGGGGCGGGCAGAGGTGCTCGGTGGGCCCTTGGTCCTGGTCTCCGAGCCCCCAGCTGCCGGGGCTGCGCTCCTGTCCTGCCCAGCCGCCGCCCGCCCTGCAGCTCCCCTTGGTGATGCAGATTCCCGCCAGTGAATCTGGTCCCCCGGATGCGGTCACCCGGCCCTTTAGGTGATAATCAGCCCTAAGGCCTAGGTGGGGCGGCTCAGGAGGCCCCGTGTCCTCCCGGCTCCTGCCACCCCCGGGACGCCAGCAGAGGGCAGTGCGGCTCCAGGGATGCCCGGGCCGGGGCGGCGCGGAGAGCGGGCTGGTGCTCCCACTCCTGGCCCAGATGTCCCAGCTCCGTGCTCAGGGGCCGGGTCCTTCTCGCCCCCACCCCGGACACACCTGTCCCCCCCCCCTCCGGCTCCTCTGGAAACGGAGCCCCCCGGTGAGTGACCCTGCATCCCGCAGCCCTTCCAGGGCAAACACGCCAGCATGAGGTCCTCAGCCCTGTCGCTCTCTCAGGAGGGTCAGCGCAGGTTCCTGCCAGAAACGGCCTTGGGCTGCCGGCCCCTCGCCCACCCTGGTTGGGCCTGGAGCAGCTTGTCTGAGGTGTTCCCCGGCGCTCGCTACCGGCAGCCTGGACTCTCCCCACGGCTAGCCCAGATGTGCTGGGGGCAGCCAGGCCAGCAAGGGCTGGGGTATGGCCTCTGCCAAGGGGCCCTGTTGTCGGCTGAGCCCTGCCACCCCACCAGAGCCCCAAGCTCCTGAGGTCAGCCCAGGAGTGCTCAAGAACCCGGGTTCAGGGGAACACCCTGGGCACAGCGACGAGGGCACAGAGACAGGCCAGAAAACAGAGATCACCGGGTGCAGATGGTCAGGTTTTAAAGGACTTTGTAAGCTGTCTGCAGAAGGTCAGTTTTTTATTAACGATTTTATTTATTTATTTGTCAGAGAGCACAGGAAGGCAGAGCAGCAGGCAGAGGCAGAGGGAGAAGCAGGCTCCCCGCTGAGCAGAGAGCCCGATGCGGGACTCGACCCCAGGACCTTGGGATCATGACCTGAGCCAAAGGCAGCTGCTTAACCCACTGAGCCACCCAGATGTCCCAGAAAGTCAGTTTTGATGGAAAAACTCACTCCAGTAAAAACTTACCAAGACAGACCGGGGGGCCCATGCTCCCAAGCCCCTAGGGCAGGTGTGTAGCCCCCCAATCCTGCTTTTCAGTCTCAGGGTGCTGAGGACCCAGGAGAGGGAACAGTGTGGGCAGCTGCCCTCAGAGCCGGGCAGGAAGGCGTGGGAGAGCGGGAGGGAGAGCACAGGCCAGTAACACCGGGGGAAGCCCATGGGCGGGGGACACGGCGGTGTGAGACCCCTCTCAGGGCAGGGGCCCCAGGCTGGGCCTCCTTCACCACCCCTGGCCGGCCGGTGGGCGCTGGCTGGAACCGGCCTGGTTTTGGCACACGGAGCAGGGAGCAGAGAGCGCGTCCTCAAGGAGGGACCAGGAGGGTGTACCCATCGGGGACTCGCCCCCTTTCTTCAGAGTGGCCCTGAGTGAGGCTGGGGAGGGTCCCCGCCTGGAAGAAGCTGCAGGGATGCGCTCCAGGCAAATGAGGACACCCAGTGGCCGGCCCTTCCCTGCCCGGGAGGCGGGAGGCCAGGGCCGTCCCTGGGGCCCTGTGGGCTGTCTGCAGGGCTGCAGGCCGTGCCCAAGACCCCGCGGTCACCGGTCTGCTCATCTTCCACCCGGCCCAGAGAAGCTGCCAGTGAAGCTGCGTGTTGGCCCCTCCTCAGTCCCGGGGGGCCCCCGAGCCAGCCCAATGAGCACCAGCCCCGCGGCACCCGCGTCACCCCCGGCCCAGCAGCCGGCGCCGCCGTCTTGGGATCGGTATCCAGCAGCCTGGTGATAAAGGCAGACGCGGAGAAGCCCGGCTCGTAGACGAACCATGGGAATGACCACTCAGATGAAACCCCTGCAGGAACAGAAGCCCTGTGGTTTGCTGGCATGTTCACCTCGTCCACGCTTGCCTCATCCTGGGGCCTCTGGGTGGGGCTGCTCGTGCCGACAGTGTGGCTGGAGGGGCTGTGCCCATGGGCAGGTGCTTCCCACGCCAGTGACAGGGCCCATGAGACAGATACGGGGCCGCGAGCGTTGCTGTCGGAACTTCTCCGCCAGACGGATGGACTCGGGGCAGCCAGGCCAGGCTGGGGCAAGATGGGGGGGTGCCCGGCCGAGAAGCCCCCGCCACGGCCAGGACCGCAGGCTGGTGAGCAGCTTGCCTCCCCCGGGAGAGAACTGGTGCGCGTCAGCCATTCTCTGCGGCGCTCACGCTCCCTGCTTTCTCCCAGACAGGGGGGCCTGCGGGCTCTGACCCGGCTCCCCCAACTCGGGGGCTCTGGTGGGTGTCCAGGCTTGCCCAGTGCGGTTACTCAGCGTGGCCAGGTCTGAGCCCTACCCCCTGCTTTCCCCATCCCTCCCCCGGTTCCTCCCCTGAGCTGGAAACCCTAGAACATTCCAGACTCCTCCTCCCATACTCAGCATCCCCAGATTAGTGAGCACCTCCTGTCCCGGCCCCAGGCTCTCAGGGCTCTGCCCTGGGCACCCAGCCCACTCCCAGCACCTCCCCGGTTCCCGAGAAGCCCTGCTTTCACCTCAGGCCACCATTCTGGCCCACTGCGGGGGTCCTGTGCGCCCCAGCCACGGAGGCATGTGGGCAGCCAGGGTGCAGCACCTCATGCCCCTGAGTGAGGCTCCAGGGGGCAGGACTGTACCCGGACCTAGTTAAGTTTAACTTGTGACCGCATCTGACAGGCCTCAGCTCCAGGAGCTCAAGGAGGGGACGTCCACAGACGCAGTTTATGACTTTGCAACGTGCCCAAGTCTCCTCTCCTTTGGGTGATGGTCTAAGCATGGGTGGATGGCCTGTGTGCAGATGTGTCTTCCCCTGAAGGCTCACCCTGTCCTTGGCCTCTCCCTGGCCAGTGGCTCCGTTCCTGCCTGGAATGAAGTCACGGGTGGTGGCCCAAGGTTCATGGCCATTGAGGAGCAAGTTTCAGAACTTTCTAGAGAGCCTGTCCACTAGCTGCTCCCACAAGATAAGCCAAGGCGTCTGCTGAGCTCCGGGCATGTCAGCTAGGCCGTGGAGGGGCCGGCCGGGCTCCTCTCTGCACAGAGGTGGGGCCGACCTTAGTGACCCCAAGCAGGTGGGCTGAGTGGGGCGGGGCCGAGCCAAGCGCACTGCAGGGCCGATCTCTGCATCTTCGTCCCGGGGGCTGTCCGGCAGCGGGCCAGACAGGCTGACCCGAGCTGCTCATGGGAGCGAGGCTCACGCTTGCTGGGGGTTTCCATAGGGTACACACACCGTGGTGTCAAGGACAAAGAAAACCCTAACAGCACCAGGAAAAAAAAGGCCCATGAACTTGGAAGACACAAAGACCCAAGGTACCAGAAGCAGAGGTGTAGGGAAGCGGGGAGGGGGCGTCCTAGACCCAGGCAGCCCGTCACTTAAGAGTGAGGATGAGACACCCAGATATGTGAAGGCGAAGCCTCTGACCACTCAGGGATGCTTACAAAACCGCAGTCCAGAGCATTATTCACTACCAGGAAATGCCCTGAGCCAAGGTCACTGGCTTCGCCCACTGACTGTACAAATGAAGCCTATTAATTTCCGTTTCCAAACAAGACAAGACAAACTCTGGAGACGCTATCAGGATGACCGCGGGGCGGGGAGGACGATGACTTGCCAGCCTCAGGGCCACATATGGCAGAGCCATAAACTCGGTGGGAAGAGCTATCGGTGCTGCAGCTTTTGAAACTTTAAGGGAAGTCAGCAGACATTCAGTATTTACTTATTATTCGAAGTCCTCTCCGTGCCCAATGTGGGGCTCGAACTCATGACCCTGAGATCAAGAGCGGCGTGCTCCCCCAACCGAGCCAGCCAGGCGCCCCAGAAATTCAACTTATAATTCCCAAATAAGCAAGGAGAAGGAAGTGGAGCAGATGATCAATAAAGTGGAAAAGGCGGCAAAGCGAGCCCAAACCCGTAGGCGGCGCAGAAAACGCAAACAGAAAGCAGTTCAGGTGCATCAGTCGTCACGGCCAAGGGGCTCGGTGCAGTGACCGTGTGACGGGTTAGGCACCGGGACACAGGGGACACAAGCCTGCCCGGACAGCGAGGACACGGCGCCAGAACGGGGCTTCTGAACACACGTGCCTGCCGGGTGGAGAGCAAGGATTCTCAGAAAAAGAACACCTAAGGAAAAAACAGGAAAAGGCATAGAAATGTTAACTAACAGTTCACAAAAAACATGTAATAATCGTGAATAAACGGGCCAAAGAACACAGTACCGAGACACGCCAAGGACGGACGAACACGCCCACCACACGGTGATTTTAACAGGCCACTTCCTGGGGGACAAGGGGGACCCCCAGGTGATCCCAAGGCGACCGCACTGTCATGTGTTCAATCGCCTGGCCACGTAGGGCGCACGAAAGGCACCTTGGGTCTCCAAGAGCTGGGCGCCAGGCCCGTGTGCTCGGGGTGCCGGGAGAGAAGCAGGAACGGGGGCCCTGACGGGGGCTCCCCACTGGCTCCTGGATGAAGAGGTTCTGTCAAGGTAGAAACGACCACAGCTTGGAGTCAGAAGCACCATGTAGCAAAGCATGACGACAGTCCTGTGGCGCAAGACTAAGCCACCGGGAGTGTCGGGTGGCCCCTGGGAGGCAAGAGGGAGCGTGACAGTGGACATCAGTAGTGCAAAATCAACCACGGTGAGGGCAAGCTAAACAGACAGACTCCGCTGCCACCAACCGAGGAGACACGTGCTGCTGCGGGGCACGTCAGAGAGGACAACTGACCTGAAGGCCGGACAGCAGGGACGACGCGGACTCTCGAAGAAGCAACACGTGCGGACACACCGGTAATTGCTGAGGAGACCGTCAGTGATTGAAGATGCTACCCCCGGCCCCGTGCCCGAAAAGACCGCGGGCCCAGCACATCTCGGGCCGGTTTTACCTTCAAAATCCTGGAGGAAATGCAGGCCCAAGGTCCATATGCAAACCCCTAGGGGAGAAGGGTATTAGGATTCAGTTGTCCAGAGGCTCGACCGGCACAAGGGCCACATCATGTGGCACGCTCCTAGGGTCTGGGATGGCACCGTGAGCAAGGCACAGACGCACAGGTGGGACCCAGAAGGACGGCGGCCAGCTCCCTGTCCGCTCACGCGGAGGTGACCAAGTGATGACAGACTGGTCCCCGGTGCGGAGGCGGTGAGTCCAGGGTGTGGGCAAAGGAGGAGGGTGACTTGCCAGCGGACAGTGTTGGTGACCATGGGAGAAACCAGGACCCAGCAAGGGCTGCAGGACGGAAACCCAAATGTGGACAGAGAGTCCCACTCACGATTCCAACAAAACCAAAAAGGACCTGTGACCGACCCTCTCTATAGACGGGCACGAGTATTGCAGAGTGGACTACAAGAGGTGAAGGAGCCTGAGAACCACTGGGCGGGCCGTGTTTGTGGACCAGAGGGCACCCGTGTGTGACGATGTGAAGCCATTAGCTTATAAATCCCATCACCTTGGGTAACACCTCTAGTAAGGCTTTTTTTTCTTCTTTGAAGATTTTACTTATTTGGGGGCACCTGGGTGGCTTAGCCAGTTAAGCATCTGACTCCGACTCAGGTCATGATCCGGGGGTCCTCGGATTGACCCCATGTCCGTCTCCCTGCTCAGTGGAGAGTTTCTCCCTCTCCACTTTCTCTCTGTCTCTCTCAAGTAAATAAGTAAAAAATCCTTATCCTTTAAAAAAAGATTTTATTGGGGCGCCTGGGTGGCTCAGTGGGTTAAGCCTCTGCCTTCGGCTTGGGTCATGATCTCAGGGTCCTGGGATCGAGCCCCGCATCGGGCTCTCTGCTCAGCGGGGAGCCTGCTTCCTCTTCTCTCTCTCTCTCTGCCTGCCTCTCTGCCTACTTGTGATCTCTCTCTGTCAAATAAATAAATAAACAAAATCTTAAAAAAAAAGATTCTATTTATTTATTTGAAAGAGAGAGCATGCACGCATGCATGAGTTGGGGGGGCAGAGGGAGAGAGAATCTCATGTAGACTCCCCCGCTGAGCGCAGAGCCCAATGCAGGGCTGGACCCCACGACCCTGAGATCATGACCTGAGCTGAAATCAAGAGTCAGATGTGTGACCCAGGGGCCTCTCCAGTAAGGTTTTTTTCAAAAAGGAACTTTAAGCTGGTCTTAAAATTCAGATGGAAAAGCAGAGGGCCAAGAACAGCTATGACTCTCCTGAAGAAGGACATGGGGGCAGAGCTGTGCTTGGGGACAGGGCAGTTTGGGAACAGCCTGGAGCACGCACACCTGGGTGCTGGGCAGAGTGGAGGCCACACGAGTTCCAGGGACAGACAGAAACACCGGTCATCCCACACAGGACAAATCAGGGCCTTTTACACCATGTGTGAAAATAATTTCCAATGAACTAAGGGCTTACACGGAAAAAGCAAAGCTTTATAACTTTAGATGAACATATGGGAAAATGTATTTAAGAACCTGGGGCAGAAAAGAACAAGGAAAACAAACCATAAAAGAGATGAATGCATTTAAACACATTCAAATTTAAAAATTATTCACATCAATAGATACCATTAAACAAAATAAAAGGCAAGCCTCATAACCAATGCATAATCAAAAAAATTACCAACCAAATAGGAAATGAGCAAAGAACATGAACAGGAAATTCACAGAACAAAACCTCAAATGGCCAGTAATTGCTTTCAAAATATTCTGCCTAAGCAACAACTAGGGGAAAGCAAATTAAAATAAGGAGATCCAAAAAAATAAATAAAATAAAATAAAATGAAAGAAAAGAAAAGAAAAGAAATCCTATTTCACATCCAGCACCGTGGCAAAGATGAAAAGTCTGTTCCTCTATGTTGTCTGGAGACAGTCTATGTGGCACGGCCTTTTTGGGAAGAGGTCCATGCCAATGACCACACAATCCATGAAGGTGCCCCATGGGAGCGCTCAGAGCTTCAGAGCCGACGCGGACCTGCTGCCGACCACGCCGTCCCACTGCCCACTCTGTTCGCGGACCTGAGCTGAGTCACCATGCGGCAGGCCCACCTGCATGGGCCTCACTCAGCTCCCAGGGGACGGGGGTGGGGGCGGCTGCTGTAGTTACTTCCTGAACAGGGTATGAGACAAGTCCTGCTGGAGGCCCAGACCTGATGGGCTAGGTGGACATGTTCCTGCCCGGTCTTCCTTCTTCTGTTCTCAGTGTTTAAAATGATTTAAAAAAAAAGATGTTCTTGATCCCGTGCGAATAGGTTCCACCGATCGGGTGGGAGAGGCTGGGGTCCTGTGCAGGCTGCAGCCTCATGCGTCCTGCTGCTGGCTCTCAGCATGGCCCTGAGCTCTCCTTGACCCTGCTTTGGGCCTCTCTGGCCACTTCGGGACCATGGGCATCTGACCCCGACAGGTGGCTTCAGGGCCCAGACCTGCGCTGTGCGTAGACACGTGCGCACGCATGCGTGCATGTACGTGTCGGGGTATGCACGCACGGCCACGCAGGTGTGCACGTCTGCATGTCCACATGCATGCGGCACGCACATCCGTGTGGCCGGTGCCATCGCGTCTCCTGCTCACTAAGAGGTGGCTCCTCCCGGTTGAGGCAGGAGATAACGGGCTGTTCCAGATGCAATCAGACGCAGCTGCTTGGTGGTGGTGTTTCCACGGTTTTATTGTGTGCTGGCGGGGAGAGGGCGGCCAGGCCGGCATGAAGCCACCTGACCGCTTCCCGGCTGCAGCCACTACAGGGCATCCGAGTGGCAGTGTGTCTGACGGTTAGCAGGGGGCGCTCCCCACGAGTCAACGACAAACACCGGAGCCTGGGAAGGCCGCCCCGCGAAGAAGCGCGGACGGGCAGTCTGCACACAGCTCGGTCACGCCCAGAAGTGGGCACGCGGGCCCACAGATAGGGTTGCCCGCACATACACGTGCATGTGCTCACCCCCACGTGCACCCGTGTACACACGTCTCACACCTGCAGGAAACCCCACGTGCCAGACGCAGAGGGATGGAGCCTTCCAAGAGGGCTGAGGCCACCTGGCCCGGCTCCAGGCGGAGTGCCTCACGGTCTCAGGGGAGACCAGGTTAGGTGGGACCACGGTCACAGTGCGGGGACAGCCCTACCTGGGAGATGCAGCTGGGCCCCCACCGTCCTGAACTCCTTCCTGTTCCTGCAACCCAGGTTTGGGGCCGAACCCCTGAATGAAGGACCTGGAAGACCCACCTGTTTGGGACCGAGGGCTACGCGGGAAGCCCCCTTGCCGAGCCTGTGGCGGGGCACAGAGAGGGACCTTCAGGAATGAGATTTCCCCCAAATCCTCCCGCCCTCAGGCACTGAGTGCCTTTGTCCCTGTCTGTCTGAGCAGACTCGGAGCGGTGCGTGGGCTGGTGGGCAGGGTCAGGGCTGTCCCCAGGCCCTAGCCGCCCACCGCGGTGCTCTCCCCACAGAGGTGTCCCCGACCCGGAACCCAGAAGACGGATGGGAAAGCGTGGTTGCTGGGAGGGAAGGTTCGTGATTTAACAGAGGACACGCTGTCCCCCGCAGGCTGGATGAAGGGCTGCTCTGACCTCTGCGCAGAGGCTGGGGTGGGGACATGGGCCCGAGGGCACAGCAGGCCAGGGCACAGCGGTCCCAGCACAGTGTGCGCTGCTTGGGCCCCGGAGGTTCCGGAAGGGCCGCCCAGCAGCGACGGCCAAGCATGCAGGACCGAAACCCTGAGCAACTGACCAGAGACGCAGGGTCCACGAGGAGACGACGGTCCCACTGCAGCTGCTATGGACACGGGGACACAAGCCGAGTGTCCGGCATGCCCAGGGCAGTTGAGGGGCGGCAGAGAGAGGCGGACACAGGACAGACGGTCACCAGGGGCCCCAGAGGTCACACGAAAGTCAGGCCACGCTAACAACGAGAACCAGTTTTCAAAGTCATTGTTCAAGGCTCGAATCTTCTTCAAAAACCTTTTTATGTAGAAACTCCAGATAAGACAGAAAGGAGCTCGAGGTTCAAAGCATGAGCGGATTCCAGGGGTCCTCAAAGTAACTTAGGACTGGCCTACGCAGCCCAGGGGATGGGGGTGCCCAGGGCCCCGTGCAGGTGTGGGTGTGGTGTGTGCCCCACGTGGGGCTGCTTCTGTCTGGCAGGCACTGCTGTTTCCCGCGGAGACGCTGTCCTCCCAACAGACCGAGCAGAGCCCGGCTCCGACGCCGCGGCTCGACGGCAAGGCCAGCCTTCGCACACCAGGACCTGGCTCTCAGCGCCGCCCGCCCGCCGTGGGCCTTCGAGCACTCGCTGCACTTCACTCCTCGGGGCACATGGCTCCCGCCCTGGGCTGCGGGGGGTCGGAGGTGGTGTCCCAGCCTCACCGGGCCTGGCCGGGGCCACGGTGGCAGGCGGCTCTGCGCACAGCACACCCGGGGCGTCCAGTCCCCAGGCCTGCACCCCCACCCTGACGCCAGGGGCAGCTGTCCTGACCCTGAGGACTGACCCAGCACGGAGGACTCCTCCCAGCCGGCCAGATGTCCATCCTGGGAGCGGCACGGGAGGAAGCTTCCAGGGGAGGGCCCAGGGCATAGACAGCAGGCACAGAAGGATCTGAACGTGGACGCCGTGGCCGTGGGCTAGCCATGGGCCTGGGTGAGCCCCTGACCACCAGGAACCCTGCGCTGCTCACGCGGCCCCAGGGTATTAGACATGCGAGGCCACGCGTGCCCGCAGCTGAGTGGACACGGACGAGATCAGTGGGGGCGTGGCAGCCTGGCCCGCACTGACCCTCGGCTGCCCCAGTCCCATCGTCTGGCACGGCCTGTGAGGGAGCTGCGGGGACCAGGAGGTCTTGGCCCACGGGAGGCCGTGCTGGGGTCTCCAGCCTCGAGGGACTGGGCCCCAGGGAAGCAAAGTCCTCAGTCCTTGGTCAGAGCCAGAAAAGCCAGCCTCATGTCATGAACAGGGAAACTGAGGCAGCAATGAGGCAGTTTCGGGCCTGTTCCCCACCCTGTGGGCCCCAGCTTTGGCTGCCCTGGGGCTAGGGCATCCGCCATCTGGACAGGCCGGGCACACAGGCGGCCTCTCCTCCGCTCCCAGCAGGCAACACGCCAGGCACCCTGGACCTGCCCACTGCCTCCCAACAGGCTCAGCCCTGGGTGAGTGGGCGGCTGACACCCCCGCAGGACCCCTCCAGGTGGGCCGAAGGCACCGACAGCCCATCCCCAGGGCCCCTGTGCCTGGCTGTGCGCTGCGAGTGGAGGGCGGGAGGGCCTGGGGCTGTCCAGCCGAGGGTCGTGCCCGCAGGGAGCAGGCCTGGCTGTGGGTGGGTGGGTGGGAGGCTGTCCCAGCCCGGGGGGAGCCTTGTGACGTGTGGTCGCGCTGATGCAGGAAGGGGGCTGCGTGCTGTGTCCTTAGAGACATGCGTCCCAAAGACAAGTCAACGTCCTTCTGTGGCCTCCTCAGTCGAAGATGACGACTGTTTGTTTCGAAACTACTTGATAAAAACCACAGCATAAACCAAATAATTACGTAACATATTTGGGAATCACAATGTTCAGTATTAAGAGAGATACGACGCCAGATCAGTGGGATCCAGTGAAGACCCGGCATGGCTTGATCTGATTTTCCCCAGCAGCATGTGGGTCTAGGTACCACGAGGAAGACCACGGCCGCTGGAAGCCCGGTCACGTGGTGTGGGTGTGGTGCAGAGTTTCCCGAGTTTTGCTGGGAGACCCGCTGCCCTCGGGGACCCGCTGGGCACCGTGGGGGCCGCCTAGCAGACGGCACACGGGGCTGGGTACCAGCACGGGGCCGACGGTGTGGACGGAGCAGAGGCCCGACCGAAAGCCAGCGGGGGCTGACGGGGCCTCACCCCGTGCCCTCACTTCTGTCGGCCCCCACTCTGTTCCCTCTGCGGGACGCCCTCTAGCTTAAAGGGGACGCTGGCTCACTGGTGCCCGGCCTCGGGGCACCCTGGTCACCCGGGAAGAACTGCCTGACGAGGTCCCTCTTGTTGATCTTCCCCATCTGGTTCCGCGGGATCTCCTCCACCAGCAGGAACTCCGAGGGCACAGCATATGGGGCCAGGACACCCCTGCGGAGATAAGCATTCCGGTCCCCCCAGGCCCCGAAGCCCAAGCATATCCCGTGCCTGCCCCGGGAGGTGTCGCTGCTATGGACGCGAACTCGGAGATGTGGGGGCCCGTGTTCCAGACCCACCCGTGGGCAGACCCCAGGGCCACGGGTCCCATGGGCTGGCGCAGCGCTCCCCAAAGAGCCCCGTGCTGAGCGGTGGGGGGGCTGGTCTGTTGGTCCGAGAGCTGCTCCACTGCCTGTGCCCGCACAGGGGCCCGGTGAGACGGTGCGTTCCCCCTGAGGGGCCCCGTGGACAGGTCTGGCCACCCCCAGGCTCTACTTGGAAACGTCTCCTTAGGCGGCAGGCGCCGGTTTTCTCCGGAGGCCCCATCCAAGCCACCAGGCAGTGGTGGGTCTGGGGCCAGCAGGTGTGTGTGGCCTTCCGGCCCGCAAGCTGGGAGGGCGAGCTCAGCCCCAAGGGCGGCATCGTGGTGAGCCCACCGTGTGCGGTGACAGAGACCCCGGCTCTCGGCCTTCGCCGCCAGGCGCACCTCCCCTTTGTGGGCAGGGTCCACGCACACCCCGAGCGCCGGCAACAGCCCACGGAAGGCACCGTCAGCCTGGGGAGGCTCGTGCTGAAGGCAGCAGCTCGGGCCAGCACGGAGGTGGGGGGGGCTTGGGGTTCAGGCGCTGGCTCGTCAGGGCAGAGGGTGCCCCGCCCATGGTGCCGGCAGCCACGGGGGACAGCCGGCGGCACACAGGGGAGGACCGGGCTGGACTTGGCGGGATAAGCCACGGGACTGTCCGAGGGACTCTGGTGGCATGGAGCTGGCATCAAGAAATGCAGCCCCTCGGAGCACCCCGGCCTCGCTGCCCAAACCCTGCGTGTCCAGGGATGTGTGCTTCCCCTGCGGCAGACCAGCAGCAAGCCGATGCCAGGGCCCAGGGCAGGAGCCCCGAGACTCTGCTGGTCCCCGTGCTGGGCGGCCTGGTGAGCAGGCAGCAGAGCGCCGTCCCCCATCATCTGAGGAAAGCGCCCCTCAAGAACGAAGCCAAACTTAAGGCATTTTTAGACAGAGATGCCGACGGTCCCTGGGCAGTCGGGCCGCAGAGATGGGCGGGCAGCTGCCGAGGAACCCGGGCCCAGGGGGGCACAGGCTGGGGCACACATCATTTCCTGGGGACTGAACCCTTTTGGAGGGACGACGCTGGAAATACACCGGTTTGAGTCGCATGAATCCACGTACGTGGGGATTTTTGGATAAACGCAGCAGAGGACTGAAAATGCGTCAGGTCTCCCTTGGGACTTTCTCCTTTCCTGCAGCTCCCGCCCCCACAAGAACACGGGACAGGACGTGCGCAGCGCAGAAACTCCCTGCCGGTCGGCTGTTCTCGGTAAGCGGGCGACTGTCCAGACCCAGCCACGCTAAGAACGGGGCGAGCGCCGAGGGAGAGCCACAGAGGCGGCGGCTGCGCGGGGGGCGGGGTGGGGGGTCCGTGAGAGCCCGGCGTTAGGAACCCAAACCTACAGCCACTTCTGAGAAAAGGAGCAAAAGCCACAGGAGTTAGAAAATGAAGGATAAGTGTCAGGAAGGATGGCTGTGGGGCCCAGCACTTCCAGAACGTGTTCGCGCGGCAGACGCCAGGGCCCGGCCCGGGGCTCCTGTGAAGGGCCGAGCTCAGCAAGCGCGGAGCAGAGCTGTTTGGGGAAAAGCAGTCTTCCTGGGAACACAGACCGTGGGGCAGGTGCTCTCCTGGGAGGAGGGGCGGCCTGCACAAAGCGAGGACGGGGCACTAAGCCGAAGCCCACCACTCCTCTGGGGTCTCATCAGACATCAACTGTGGGTCAGGACCACGGATCCCGGATTCCTCCTTGGGTGTAAATCCCATGTCCCTTTCCGACTTGGTATCTCGGGGATAGGAGGGTAGCGGGTGGGCCGTGTCCCGGGCACAAACGTGGTGCTGTTGCCCTGCTCCACGGCACACTCACTGCCTCGCGGGGACATGCGGCCTGAGCCCCCGACTCTTGGCCTGGGGAGCACCGGCTGAGGGAGGAATCGTCAGAAAGGAAAAATGGGGGAGCGTAGAGCTGACAGGGAGGGCCACACCTTCACTAAAGGCCACGTCCGGGAGAGGCGGACCTGCCCGCCATGGGCTGCGTGGCCTTGGCGTCGCCGCCCAGTGACTGCCTGGCTTGAGGACACAGAAGCCTGGACGTCGGCCTCACCGTGGGACAGTCCTAGAGACGGCAGTTGGCCGCCGGCCCTGACCTCTCAGGGGTGTCGCCTGCCCCCACCCCAAACGCACAGAGTACCCGCCTCACTCTTCCCGCGGCCACGGTCCCAAGCCTGACCCGTGTGCATGGGCCGCCCGAGACCGGACCCTGACTCTCGGCGGACAGCTCCGCACCAGTGACTGGTGGTTAATCGAAACCGCAACGGCCACTAGAATCCCCTCCTCCATTGAACGCCCGGCTCCAGTGAGAGTGGGCACACTCGCGGAGCACATCGCGCAGCCACGCTGCCCCTCACGGAACAGGAGCTTCTGCTCCTTGCAGAATCGTGCTGGATGAACCAAGGTGCAGAGAGAGCAAAGGAAGGAGAAACTTCTCGGACTGGAAATCAAGAGTTTGGGGGACATTACTGACCACTTCCTGAGCTTGGGACTGTGGCCACACCGCGCACAGCCCCCACCACCCGGTCCTTTGGGCTCTGGTGTAACTGACCGTGGGGCACCGCAGGCACAGGGAGGGGAGCCTGTGGGTGTTGGTACACGGAGAAAGCCCTGGGGCCATGGCACGTGGGCACAGAGGCTTGGGGACGATCAAATGTAAGACGAAGCTGAGTCCGCAGGGACGCACGGCGAAGGACAGGGCTGCAGTGGGGGCACAGGCCAGGGGAGAGCTGGGGCCCCAGCTCCCAAAGGACATGTTCAGCACAGGGGGGTGGGTGGGTGAGGGAGGACGGGGGCTCTGTTCCTGTGGGTTCCTCCCGGAGCCGGGAGAACACCTGTGCCCCCGTCCCATGGCTGGGCCTCCCACCCTGTGGTCCTGGCTCTCTCCATCCCCGGCGACCATTACATGGCTTCCCTGCAGCCCTTTGTGTGTTGGGGGCAGCCCTGGGAACGTAACATGTCACCTGACCTTCCGGGCATCCCCCCCAGGGGCCCCCCAACCCTGAGATGGACAGCGGCAAAACCCGAGTCCCCCTCCATCCCCTGGGACAGTCTGTCCCCCGCCTGTCCCCTCCTCCAGTCCCATGAGTGCCCCTGCCTGCCCCTACCTTGCCCACTCTTTGAGCTCCCTATGGGACGGCGAGTGTCCCTCTTGAAGGGTCACCACTGCAGTGACCCGCTGGCCCCACGTCATGTCTGGAACTCCAATCACAGCCACATCTGTGGACAGAGGGAATGCCATGCTGACTGCTGCAGACTGAGGACATGCCCACGGGGGCGGGGTCAGCATGGGCTCAGCAAAGCTGGTCCTCCGGGGGACGGGGCGAGGCCCGGTCCCCGCGTGTCTCCCAGGTGGAGCTCAGGGTGGGGACTGGCTTTCCTGAGTCCCTGCCCACCCCGCGCTGCCCAGGGATGGCGACAACAACCAGTGAGCCCTGTGGGGGAGCCTCCGCCATCCCCGGGGTCCTCAGCCTCCATGCTTCCTGACCGGCAAGCACCAGAGCCCACTCTGGTGCAAGCAGGGGACTCAGCCCACGGCCACAGCGAGCAGGCCGGGACCCTGGCTGCGGGGCCGAAGTGGGGGGCATGCAGCTGGCAGGGGGAGGGTCCCCACTGGGTGCGGCCCAAGGGCGAGTCACCTGCCCGGGTGTGTCCACAAGCACACGCAGTTGGAGGCACGTCCGGAGCATTTCCAGGATGGGGGCTCTGCAGCCAGCTTGCCGCTGGAGGTCCCTGCCACAGGGCTGGGGGCCACGTACCTGTGATGCTGGGGTGTGCCAGCAGCAACCGCTCCACCTCCAGGGCGCTGACCTTGTAGCCTCCGCTCTTGATGATGTCCACGGATGTGCGGCCCCGGATCCAGTAGGTGCCGTCCTTAAACACGGCCGTGTCGCCTGAGGACGGGGTTCTGGTCAGCAGGACGTGCGTCCCGGGGCCCCGCATGTTTCAAGGGGCACACGTGTGGAAGCAGCATCCCCGTGTCATAGGCCGGCTGCCCATGTCTGGGGCACTGACACCCCCACACGGTGACCCGTGCAGGGACGGCGGTGCACGTGGGCCGTTTCGGGACAAGCGGCAAGCATGAGGCTCATCGGCTGTGACCTCAGCCTGGGGTCTGAACGCGGACAGCCCCGTGCAGACAGCAGTGTCCGCAGTGGCTGACGGAGTGAAGACCAGGGCTCAGAGGCAGGACGGCTGGGCTGTCACCACCCAGCTCGGTCCCTTCCTGCCCTCTCTCAGGCCTGTGCAAACAGAGAGAACAAGAGTCGGTTGCTCCTGTCAGCCCACTGTGGGGTCCCGGTCATGGCAGGGTCCGAGTGGAGAGGGCCTCACTGCAGCCCTCCCCCGATTCGTGGGGCCTCTCGGGCTGCAAGCAGTCCCATGGACTCTCCAAAGCCCTCCGGCCCCTCTGCACCCACACGTGGTTTCCCACCGGGCTTCCCCGCGTGCTGGCAGCCCCGGAAGCCCACCCAGTCCTCTCCCAGGCGATGCTGGGCAGTAGGATGCTCTGTGGGGTGGAGACCAGCAGGGACCAGCCCACAGCAAGGAGGGTGCAGAGGCGGCAGGCCTGAGTGTGTGTGTGGACACATGTATGGACGTGTGCATGTGGACGCTCATGCCTGTGCGGCGCCCCCCCGCCCCGGGCCCCTGGGAACAGCGCTGGTGCCGCCCGCCTGTGCTCCCGCGGCCCGAGTGCTGGGTCATCACCGGGACACGCCTGGGGTTTCATTACGAGTCCCAGCACCCACGCAGGAAGGCGCCATTGTCACCTGCCGCTCCGTAGCCCGCCGCACCCCGGGCACGAGCCAGTCTACTAAGCCAGACAACGCTTGTGCGTGGGCAGGGGCCGGCTCACTAATGGTGGCATGGGAGGGCCAGGCTCCAAGAGCACAGGCCACGAGCGTGGCGGGTTCTGTCACTGACAGGAGGCAGAGGGAGCCAGAGGTGTTGCAAGTGCCTCAAGGGTGTTGTGGCCGCAGGACGGCCTGACCCGGTGGCAGCTGGCCAGTGGAAGCGGTGATGTGAGGAGCAGGAGGGGCCGCGGGGAGGACCAGGGTGGGCGACCTGCTGTGGGTCTTGCGAGACCACTGTGCTCCCCATGCCTGGGTGCAGCCCGTGCTCTGGCTGCGTCCCAGCCCCACTGGATAGTTGTGTGCTCCCCCGAGAGCTTCCTGACTGCTAGCCACCTGCTCCTTAAAGGCACCGATGGGCCCAGTCCAAGGTGTTACTGGCTCGTGCTGCTGGACGGACACTGCACCAGCCCTGGGGCCCTCCAGGGCTTTCCTGGCCCTCCTCCCAGCACCTCCACTCACCCAGAGACCCTGCAGGGTGAGGGACCCTGTCCCAGGCTCAGGTTCCTGTCTCTGGTCCTGCCAGAGATGTCCCGCACTGCCCAGATCATGGCTGCTGAGGCTGGGGGGCGTCTCCCCAACACGGCACCTGCCCCCCAGACTCTTCTTCCAGTCCTGCCCTGACCGCCAGGAGAGGAGGTGGCAGGCTCTGGCTCGCCTCCCCGGATGGGCCTGCCCTGCTCTCCAGGGACCCCTCTCCACGCTGCCTGGAGACCCCGAGAAGCCGGCGCGTCAGTTCTGAGTGCAGGACCTCGCGGGGAGCGGGTGGTGATGGTACGCAGGCTGATCAGGGGACACAGCTGGAACCGAGGCCCAGTCTGCAAGGTTGCTCTACGTCCCGGAGAGAAGGCCCCTCACGCTCTTCCCAGGCCCTTCTGCTCTGTTCGCTCGGTCCTAAATCCCAGCACAGCGATGATGGCTGAAGGCCCGTGCTGTCCCCCAAACTCCCATGAGTCTCTAACCCAAGGGCAACCTACCTCCCGAGGGCAGGAAGTGCTCAGGGCCGGGATGGGCATCAGAAAGAGAGGTCCTGGGCAGCAAGGGTGGGAGTCGTGTGCACAGAGCCCTGCCTGACATCTGGGTGCGACCAGCCGGCCACCGGCTGTGCTCCTCAGTGGGACAGAGGCCTGAGCGCAGGGGTGCGGGAGGCTCTGGGGGAACTGAACAGGAGAGTGGGGCAGATGTGCTACGACATCTGGGGAGGTGCTGGTAGTCCTCCCATCCAAGTACTAACCAGGCCCGACCCTGCTTAGCTTCCGAGATCAGACGGAAGCTGTATGGCCGTAGACAGGTGCTGGTAGTCCTCCATGGCCTGGCGGCGCCTGCCACCCGCAGTGGGAGGAAACGTGTGCCTCCCAGACACAGGGGCGCGATGGCCACACTGACCCACATACATGCACGCTCAGAGGAGGTGGGATACTCCCTGACCAGCACACCCACCCACCCCGGGCTCCCGTGGGGACCCAGAGCCTTCCCTCTGGCACCACGTGATGCACTTGAGGCCCGCCCTGTGGCCAGTGTCCGACCCTGCCGCTGGGGAGATGGCTGAGCCCGGCCGGCGGCACCCAAGGGCCCTGTTTTGGGCAGTGACACCTGACATGGACCCGCTCTGGCCACCCCACACCACAGGGCTGGAACCTTCCCCGGAGGCCGTCCCGTGCTTTCCCGGAGCGTCTGCCTCACGCGGGGTCCGGTGTAGTGCACAGAGCCCTGGCCAGGGGACATGATCTCGAGGGAGTGATGCAGAGGGAAAAAGGCCAGTCCCCAGAGGGTATGCTTGTAGGGTCTGTCTTTATGCCATTCCCTGACGACAAGCAATGGGGGCCACGGGGAACCGATGCAAGGCCGCAAACCAGCACGGACCTACACATGTGTCGAGGGCACACACAGCTGGGCACACGTGTGTCAGGCCGGTGGGCCCTGGAGGAGCCGGCATGGGCTCTGGTGTCGTGCTGGTGACGAGGACGCGGACACTGGGCAGAGGGGTGGGGGTACACAGGGCCGCCCAGCTCGCCAACCCGCATCTGCCTGCGAATCTCTCCCGACCACAGAGAAAACACGTTCAGAAACCGCTGTTGGGTTTGTGGAGAAGTCTCTGCCTCCCGTGGGGGGCTCACCCAAAGCTGAGTCACCCCAGTGTCTGAGCACACAGGGACTCAGCAACAGTTGCAGGAAGGAATCTGCGCTAACTCAGGATGGAGAAGCCGGCACAGGAACCCCCGCCGTGAGGCCTACTCCTGCACCCACTGAGGTCATCTGTCCGCCAGGGGTCAGCACCTACGCCTGCTGGGAAACACCCACCCTGCTCTCCGGGGTGGAAACGGGCGCACGGGGGTGCAGGGTGGCAGCTGAGAACCCAGCCCTCCCCTCTGAGCCTGCATGTCAGGCCCCAGAGGCCCCGTGAGCCTGGCACGGGCTGTTCCTGGCATCGCCCCCACACAGGGCTGGGGGGCTGGGGGCGGGTCGGGGGCAGCTCGTGTTGGGTCGGCTCCTCCTGGCCATGGGGCAGCTCGGCCTCCCCTATGTCCTTCCCGCTCTCAGCCCCGGTGACGGCCAGGCTCTGCAGGACAGAGAATCAGCCGAACCGCTCCCAGAACCGCAGGATGTGGTGTCCTGAGCGCCAGCAGGAGGAGGGATGTCAGAGTCAGAGCACGCAAGGTGCTCGGCTTGTCCGATGTGGACTCTGGGATCGAGAAAATTCTTCAGGACACCCCGAGGGAAAGGTTGTATGGTGCCAGGAAGGACGTGGCCGCAGAAGCTGGGAACGGGCAAGGAGGGCTTCTAACCCTGGAGTCTACCTCGCCTGCCGAGCAAAGACACGACGGGACACGCGCCCCCTGAAGTGCCCACCCACACACCTGTCGTCAGGAGGCTCCTGGGGACGCAGCCCCAGGCTACGGAGCAGAAGGGCAGGAGGCAGCCACGGGAGGAGCCTGATGGGGTGGCGGGCACAGGGGACTCCCAAGCAGGCAGGGTGGCCCTCAGGGAAACAAGAGGACAGAAGGACCACGGTCCCCAGGAGACTCAGGCCTCACGGTGCATGCACGGCACTGGAGCCACGAAACGTGGCCCCTCCGAGGGGAGGATGCGTGTGAAGAGTGGCCTCAGCGCCCAGGTGTGGACAGCTACTGTTCTCAAGCTGGTGAGACCAGCAGCCTCTTCGGGCCACGCACACCACTGCTACATAAAACCGAGAGCCTACACACATGCACCCTGTGCCCAGGGGCTGGGACTGACGAGGGGATGGTGCGGCGACCACAGGAGCCAGCCCGCGTGCAGCTGGAGCCCGATACCGACAGAGGGAGTGCGGTCTCTTGTCACCACCGGGCACAGCGTCACCGCACACGGAGGCCCGGTCCTGCGGGTCCAAGACTAGCTTTACGAAGGCAGCACCGCACAAGGGCAGAAAAGCCCTGGGAAACAAAGGGCTTTGAGGCCAGATGAAAAATACAACACAACACGCCCAAACCTTCCACGCCCAAACCTGCCAGCACAGGGGCCTGGCCATGTGCAGACTGCACTGCCGGTCTCACCGAGCGACCCTGCCTCCCGGGTCAGTGAGGTGCACAGGTCGGTGACGGCCGTGCCCTCCGCGCACCCAACCTGCGAACACGCAGCCCTTGGCCCAGTTCCTAACTGTGACTCGCCGGCCAAGATGGAAGCTCTCCTACTGGAGAAGGAAAGCAGAACCCCCAGCTGTGGCCAGGCAGGACGGGAGCAGGGCAGACACCGTGTCCGTCGGAGGGGCGTGATGTCAGCCCAGCCTGTGCTCACTGTGCCCTGAGAACAACGATGCTCACGGAGGGAGCACCAAGAGCTCCAGGGAAGGAGTCCTCCCCCAGGTGACCGTGGCCAGTGGCTGTGGGAGCCCAGCACGCACACAGACGTCACCCGTTCCCATCGTCACTCTCTAGAGCCCGGTTTCTAAAGGCCTCCTGACCCCTGCGGCCGGACACCCCCCAACACGGACAGCAGCCCACACGGCCGGGCGCAGGGTTCCCGCCTCGCACTTCACAAGTAACACCGCAGATGTCCGTGCCTGGCTCTGCTGGCCTCTTGGCTCCCCCTTTGATGGGGGTCCCAGAAACACTCCTGACCCATGGGCCCAACTGCAGAGGGAACACGGCTGCCTCACAGTCAGGATCTTTCAAATTTGGTGACGGGGGGGGGCGCCTGGGTGGCTCAGTGGATTGAGCCTCTGCCTTCGCTTGGGTCATGATCTCAGGGTCCTGGGATGGAGCCCCGCATCGGACTCTCTGCTCAGCGGGGAGCCTCCTTCCCACCCCCTCTCTCTCTGCTTGCCTCTCTGCCTACTTGTGATCTCTGTCAAATAAATAAAATCTTAAAAAAAATAATAAATTTGGTGACAGGAGTCCATCTCTGTACCTCTCTCGCTCGTCGTGAGGAAGTGAGACGGTATTTTACGTATTTTCACAGCCATCTGCTCTGCCCTCCCGGGATCGCCCGTCGCCTGTGCCCTCCCGCCCAGGGCTGCCCCAGCCTGTGAGCGAGCCACGGGGGCGCGGCCCTGGAGAGCTCTGGAGAGCCGATGCCCGCCAGGGCCCCCTCGTCCCTCTGCCGAGTCGCCGGAACACCGGGCTCTGGGAGGAACATCACCTGCGTGCCGCGGAAAAAGGCAGGAACCTGTGATGCTCCAGCGGCTTCTCCCAGGTTCCTCGCCTCCCAAACTTGTCCCCTCAACCGACGTGGAACAAGCATCGTTTACGTGGAACAAGTGTGCTGTTTACCAGGCCCACGTCCTGACGCAGACAGTGGACGACGGAGCATCGTTAGAGTAAGGCCATGTCCTGACATGTCCATCGTCAGGCCGTGTCCTGACACTCAGCCGTGTCTTTAACACAGAACCGCTCGGCAGGAGGCCTCAAAGGCAGGAGGAACTGTAATGTCTGCTCAGCTCGGTCCCATTCCGTCCGTGTCCCCAGTTCCGTGTCCTCACCTCCCTCCCAGGTCACCTCCGTGTCCTCTTTTCCCTGTCGTCTCCATCCCATGTCCTCACCTCCATGTCCTTGTCTTCGTCCTGCGTCCTCACCTCCGTCCTGTGTACTCATCCCTGTGCCCTCACCTCCGTTTTGTGTCCTCATCTCTGTCCCACGCACCCTCCATGTCCTCAACCCTATGTCCTCACCTTCATGTCCTCACCTCTGTCCCATGTCCTCATCCTTGTGTCCTCACCTCCGTGTGCTCTGCTCTGGCAGTAAGGTCAACAGAAGGGTTGAGGGCTGAGGGCGCCCGGAACCCCCGTCCTGCTGCCCTGGGCTAGCGCCGGGGCCGTGTGTGTGTCAAACGGCTTCTCTCCGGGGTGGTGGTGTGCCAGGGGGTTAGGGTTGGGAGGAGAGTGCCTGTGGTGCTCAGCAGTTTCTGGGGGTGACGGTGGGTCTCCTCTGCAGCAGCCACGACCGCTAGGGGCTTTCCAAGGGGCCCTTGCACATCTGGGGAAGGAGGGGAAGGGCAGCGGGGCAGGGAGGGCAGGACTGGCTGGTGACCTCTCTGCTCTCATCCAGATGTGGACCAGGCCCTCCCCCCCCGGCCCCCCAGCAGCAGCTCTCAGCTCCCGCCAGAATCCCGTGGCAGGAGGGGCTAGCCAGGGAAAGGGTTAAGTTTAATTCCTCCTGATTTCTATTTAATATCACGCTCTCCCTGCAGGAGCCGGCAGCTGCGAGCTGATTGCGCCACTCATCATGCAGCCCGTGTCACTAATGGCCTGTGACAAAGGCACACGGCTTCCAGGCCTCACCCCCGAGAGCCAATTAAACACACACACTCCCTTCCTGTTTGCGGCACATTACAATGAAATTAAACTGAATTTCAAAATCATTTTCTCCTAAAGACGCCTCTTTACAATAATTAATGCACGCTATTCCTTTCCAGCTCAAGCATTCATCGGCAGCAGTGACTGAACGTTCTCATGCCGACGGCCCCATACTTGGCCTCAGGGCCACCTGGCGCCAGCGAGCTGCGACCAGCGAATCCACAGGGCTTGGGGTCCCGGGCCCGTAACGAAAAACCCTTTTATCTTTTATCTGAATTTAAAAATAAAGGAAGATGGCCACAAAGCAAGTCGGGCTTGCACACTGGGACCATTCAGAGGCTGCGGGAGGGACGTCCAAACCCGCACGAGAGGGACAGCGACGGCGACGCTGTCAGACCGGCTGGTGGGAACGCCACGCGCACCAGGGAAACAGCTGGGTGCGCTACCACGCTGACCGCACCCGTGCACAGGGACAGGGCGTCCCAAGAAACGGGACCAGGGCCCCCGGGCCCGACCACAGAACACTCTGCTCCCCCGTCAGGTGCCCAAGGTCCAGCCTTGCTCTGAAGGCTGACACACGTCCACGCTGCAAGCCCTCCCTCACCATCGCATGCCCGCGTCCTGTGCCTGGCAGGAGGGACGGGGAGCCTGACACCGCCCCGAGCGGCTGCCGGGACGCGCGCTTCGCAGGCACAGAGCCGAGAACCACAGACAGGCCCAGGACACGGGGTGGATGTGGGACTGGCCAGGACCACCGAGTGTGGACCCAGGGCCACCTGGCAGGGAGGTAGGAAGGGGGTCCTTGACACCCCCACCAGGAAGACCCTCCATCGGCCACCCTCAAACCAAACCCTCACTCATGTCGGGAGCCGACACAGACCCCGAGACTGCCAGGGTCCATGAGTCCCTGCTCTGCCACTCGGTGACCTCAGGACTGGGACAGCAGCAGAGAGCAGTCACACGATCTCCCACTCCCCCAGATCCACGCCGACCCGAGCCCAGCGAGGGGCCCGTGCAAATGCCGCGTGGCCAGGAGACTAAGGAACACAGCCGCCATCCTTCTAAGAGGCGCACAGTAGCCGCTCCCCCTGCCTGCTGCCCCGCTCCTCGGCTCTGCGCCCCGCAGGACAGGGACGGAGGCAGACTTCTGACTGTGGGGCCACACGGCGTGAGGTATGAAGCAAGCCTCTCTTTTTGGAAAACATTGTTCTAAGATGACTGTGCAATAATGCGCAACGAAAGATACAAATGCCGACAGGCAGGAAGAAAGGAGGAACCGCCCAGAACCGGACCACCTGCCCGCCAGGGGGTCGTTCTCGTGAGCTACAAGCATAATATTCACTGTCCGCAGCCAAGTCTCCATTTCAGGACCACTGGGGCCAAGGAGGGAGCCGGGGGACCCTGAGCGGCTCTGGGTCCTGCTGGGAAGGGACCACCAGCACACCGAGCACAGGGCCCCAGGTGTTGGGGGGAGAATAATGGAAAATGACCCAAACGAGCAAGGAACCATATTCTGCCAGAAGGACCTGGATCCTGGGGCTGGGGCTGGGCAAGAAGATTTATAAAGCAGGGGGCTCGGGGTAGGCGGGGGAAGGGCTGAGGAGGCCCTCTGCAACCAGGCCCTGCAGCGGCCCTCCTTCTAGAGGCTGCTGGGGCCCTGGGGTAGGGTGAGGACGCAGCCTCGAAGACGGGAGACACAGAGAGCATCCCACCCTGTCTCTGCCCTGGAGAGAAGATCCTGGGGTGTCCAGGCCACCCCCCACTGGTGCCCCCCTACCTGTCTTAAACCAGCCATCCCAGGTGAAGGCACGTCTCGTTTCTTCTGGCTTGTCCCAGTATTCTCGGAACACAGACGGCCCTCTGACCAGCAGCTCCCCTTCCTTTTCCTTGAACCCCGGGGTCACCTGCAGCATGGGAGATAGCAACTCCTCTCAGGACGGGGCTCCACCTACCTTTCCTGCGACCCCCCCTTCTGAAATTGGACATCCATCTTCGCTGGAGATGACTGAAAATGCATCTTCCAACACTGGACCTCAGCTGGACACTACGGCAGGGAGTGTGTGTTTCCCTGTTCATCCTCTAGATCCGAAGCCAAGAGCTGCTGACCCATGTCACAGGGCCTGGCTGGATTCGAGCTGCCCGTCCACTTCTCAGAGTGTGCTCCTGGCATCGAAGACTCTCCGTTTTTGGGGTGTTTCCTGCACACTCCACGGCACATGGGAGGCTCGGGGACACGGCCAGCCACCCCAGCACACACACGGTTTCGGCGGCTCCCGTGGGGCCTTCTGGAGTTGGCCACTTTGCTTGGGGAGAAGGAAGCTGAGCACGCAGCCACACAAGAGAGGACGGGCCGGCCTCCGGTGCCCGGGACAGAGGGGCGCCCAGATCACATGGTCCTGGGGAGCGGCAGGGGGGGCGGTTCAAGTCTCTGCTGTGACCGCAGGGCAGGGCAGCGCAGGAGGGAGGTGGGGCTTTATAAGAAACGGAGTAGGGCTCCAGCGAAGCCAGAAAAAGGCGCAGAGCATGTGCACGTGAGGAGGCCCTGCGGGAGGCCGTCCTCACAGAGCGAAGGTGACCGAACGGAGACCAGGGACCCTCCGTTCTGAAGCATCAGCTCCCACCCAGAATGAACTTATTCTGGGGAAGAACCATCCCTTTGAAAAGGCTATCAAACTGTCAGACTCCTTGTCTGGGGCCTGACGCGGTCCACACTCCCAAGGCCGATGGCGGGCGGGCAGCTGACCAGAACCCGTCCCTGCAGCTCTCTGCTGACACCGCGGCCCACTGCCCATGTCAGGGCCCAGCCGTGTACCCGCCATCCGGCCTCCTGGAGGATGTCTGTTTTCCAACCAAACCAGACTTTATTTCACCCATTTTCCCACTGCTGCCCTTGGTCTGATCCACTGCCGAGGCGAGACCATCTTCTTGCCGGAGATGGGGGACCTACTTCCAAGCATCAGCCCCGAATCCCAAATCCAGTGAAAGTAATGGCCAGGGAACGCCTGGGGTGGCTCCACTGGTGAAGGGTCTGCCTTCGGCTCAGGTCCTGGGGTCCTGGGATGGAGCCCCGTGTCAGGTTCCCTGCTCAGTGGAGTCTGCTTCTCCCTCTCCCTCTGCCCTTCCCCCCGGCTCATGCTCTCTCTCACACAAATAAATAAATAAAAATCTTAAAAAAAAAAAAAAAGAAAGTAACGTTCAGGATGGAGGAAAAGACAAAGACACCTGTAGATACAGAAGAAACAACAGAACTTGTGGCCAGCTGGTCTCATGTAAGGAATTACCAGGGAACGTTCTGCAGACAGAAGGGAAACGATGCCAGAGTTAACATGAAAACTCAGAAATGAAATAAAACCAAAAGAATCAGTAAATACTTGGGTGAGTAACACTGACCATTCTGTTGCTCACGAGTTCTTCAAAACAGTTTAGAAGGCAGGAAGCAAACACGGTAACACTGTCTCACGGGCTTTACCCCCCATGCAGACATCCCACACGACATCTGGGCCACATGGGGAGACGGCAAAGTGAGCAGGATGCTGTGCCTGACCAGGCTGCAGTCGGGCTCCCGAAGCTTCTCCTAGGCCATCTGGGCCCCCCTGTGAAATCCAGTTCTAGCAAGAACCCTGCTCCTGTTCAAGAGGAGTCCCCCACCCTGACACCCGGTCACCCTCAAATCTGCTATCACCCCCATGTGACATCTGATCACCCCAGCCTGCCCTCAGAAGAGATCCTGGCAGGTCGGTTTAGCCAGAATCCCCACTCAGCCCTGATGTGTCCCCTCAGCAAGTCTCCACCGGCTGACCCCACCCGCTGCTCGGGAGTGAACGACCAGGGGCCCGCGCGGCACTCAGAGCTGGGACACCCGGCTGCAGGGGGCCCACGGCTTCCCCGAGGTCCTGAGTCCCGTCCGCCTCACCACCTCCAACAAGGGTCACTGAACGTCTTCTCTCTGACCGGAGGAGTCCTCCTTCACCAGGAGTGGTGAGCACTAGTCTAAGCAGGTCTCAGTACGTACCGTCCAACAGCATAAGGTCAGGAACTCAAGCACTGAATGACAGTGTGATACTGAGGAATGAGTTCAAAGAGGCGTGGAAGGGCGGCTGAGCAACAGGGAACCGAGGGAGCACACTGGGATCATGACCTGAGCCAAAGGCAGATGCTTAACGACTGAGCCACCCAGGCAGCATCTTTAATGCAATCGTCAAAGATGTGTATTTATTTAAAAGAGAGAACGAGAATGTGAATGAGGGGAGGGGCAGAGGAAGAGGGAGAGAATCTCAAATAGACTGCGTGCTGAGCAGGGAGCCTGGCGTGGGGCTTGATCCCACAACCCTGAGATCACGACCTGAGCTGAAACCAAGAGTTGGATGTTTTGAGCCAACCAGGCACCCCATATTTAATGAAATTTTGATCAAGATCCCAAGAGGACCTTTTAATTACAGATTTTAATTTATTTATTTCTCCTGAGAGGGGAGAAGGTCAGTGGGAGAAGCAGGCTGCCCATGTAGCTGAGAGCCTGATGCGGGACTCAACCCCGGGACTCCGGGACCATGACCTGAGCGGAAGGCAGTCGCTTAACCCACTGAGCCACCCGGGTGCCCCCAAGAGGACTTTTTATAGATAGAAACGAGATATTTATAACATTGGTTTGGTAGGTGAGGCACCTGGGTGGCTCAGGTCATGATCCCAGGGTCCTGGGATCGAGCCCCACATTTGGCTCCACTCAGCAAGGAGTCTGCTGCTCTCTGCCGTGCCCCTTGCTCATGCTTGCTCTCTCTCAAGTAAATAAGATCTTTTAAAAATAATTTGGTATGGCAGACAAAATAACTAGAATAGCAAGGACAACTGAATAAGAATAAACTTGGTGGCAGAGCACCGTCGTTCTGAGACTCACCAGAAAGCCACAGTGAATGGTATCATCGGAGAACGAGACACGCACACTGATGGGGAGCGTACACCCTGCGTGCAGACCCTGCTGAATGCGCGATGCCCGCCACAGGTTCAACACCACAGACACTTCTACCCACCCTAATTCCTGCCCGATTTGCCGGGGAATCTTGGCTCGAGGCAAAGCAAGTGCGAAGTAAGATATGCCATCATTTTCTTTATGCACTCCTGCCCCCAAAAGGAAAAAACAAAGCATTTTTCTTTTTTTCAGGAAGAGAGAGAAGTCAACCAGCAATATAAAGGTCAGAAGACATACACCCCTGTCACACACTGGCTTGCGTTCCTGACTCATCGCACAGACCCTGGGATGATACAGTCAATCTGATTTCACGTGCTGACGTTCACGAATTTTAGAGACAGGAGTGCAGTGATACCAAGAGGGAAGACAAGTCAGAGAAGAGGAGCAGTCTGAGGGGAGCAGTACCAGGAAAGTGAGCGGTGTGAAGATGTGAACTCCTACACAACATAAACATCCTCGTAGACTGACCCATCACCTGGACCAGCAAGTCGCAAGCAGAGCCAGAGCCCCGCAGGGGTTCCCACGTACTCAGCATTAACACCCACCTCTGCTGGGCAGAGAGCAGGGCTGGGCAGGTGTGCAGCTTTGGGCACCCCAGCTGTTCCCAAGGACAGGCGGGTGCAGGCTGGAGGGGGCAGAGGGCCAGACCCAGGTGCCTGGCAGGCAACACATGCAGCTGCTGTTTTCACAGGGGCCTCCGGCCTGCGGGCATTGCACCTCTGCCCGAGGGCCCCGTCTTACTCCGACAGGGGCCATGCTAGAGAAGTCCCAGGCCTGGAAGGAAGGCTTCCTCATCTGAAAGCTGCCTGAACGTCTTCTTCTCTATCAGCAGCAGGTGCGGGCAAGGCCCCCAGCACCTACCCAAGTTCATGAGGAGGGGTCTGCTCCAAACTTGTGAGGAGGGGGCGTGGTGGAAGGATATGGAGGAAGGCAGGCAGGTAGGCTCTGGACCAAGGAGGCCGGCGAGGAGGGCCAGAACCCAAGGCAGAGCTCTCGAGCCTGTGGGTCTCTCCTTGGCTGTGGGCTCCCGCTGCCTCCTAGTGAGTGGCTGCCCACGTCTCAGGCCTCAGGATGTGGGCTGGACCAGGAGGGTCTGGACACTCACGCAGGGATAAGCCCACGGCAGGAAGGAGCACGCCTCTCAGGGGTACTGGGGGGCAGGCTCTGGTTGTCGGGAACAGGGAGGCCCGGGGTGGCCAAGTGCTTGCAATGTTCATGGGGCACGTCAGGGCCCCCGGCCTTCCTCTTCCTCGTGAGGCTTCCCCATTGGGGGCAGTGCCACCTCCTACCTTCTTGCTAGAGAGGGGGGCAACCCACCACCTCCCAAGAGACCAGGGCCACATGGCTCCTGACGGGCTGCTGTTTATCCGAGGTGAATGCCTCTGTGGGCCAGTTTGGTAGCCCCCCCCCCCCCCGTCGCAGGGCCAGAGCCAGGCCCTTAGGCACTCCGCCCCCAGTCCTTGCCCTGCTGTGGGTCACGCGCAGCAGTTGGCGGCACGCAGCTGTGACAGATGGCAGTGACAGGCAGGGGCGGGAGAAGACGCAGGTGGGGAGCCCAGGAGATGCTGGTAGCCATCGGGAGGAGAGGCAGCCGAGCCGGCTGCTGACCACAGTGACAGCTTGCATATGGATAAACAAGATAATTCATGTTTAAGGGGAAATCGAAGGAAGCTGAGCTCGCTACGGCCGCCCCACTCCAGCCCGGACACCAGGCGCAGCGTGAGTGTCCTCGGCCAGAGAAGATGTCTCTGGGTGAAGGCCAGCGGCTACCTTCAGCTGTGCGGCCACCTGTCTGCTCACGGACCCGGTGTTGCTGGCGGGCACTGGGTTCTCCTGAGAGTGAACGCTTGGGAAACAAACACGTGGATAGAGACGGCATGTGACCTGCTCGTGGGGTTTAAAGGTGAAGCCAGCGGGCGGCCATGGCTTGCAGAAGACGCACCATGGCAAACAAAGGCACGGGGTCCCAAGAGCAGCTGTGGAATTCACTGCGGCCCCGCGGGGAGAGGGGACAGAAGCCAGATGAGACCGTGGAGGCAGAGCAGGAGGCCCATCCAGCTGGGGGGCCCGTGTTTCCGGCACCCCGACTCCTGCAGGACAGAGCTGTGCACGGCCGGGATGACGCGGTGCCCTGGGCTGCCGGCCCCATCACCAACCAGCCACAGCCAGAGCAACCACATGGCGGGGACCCCACTGAGACAAGCCGGTTTCACCAAAGGACCAACAGTGGGAGCCCAGACTGTGCCCTGTGGGGCCCACAAGCCAGCCACCCTCCTGAGCGGTCCAGGCCTTTCTCAGACCCCAGCCCCACCCTGCTGCCACGGCCCTGGGAGCCACAGGCACGTGCTCCTCCCCCTCCTGCTCTGGGGCTGTGGGATCCAACGTGGATTCTCCCTCCTGTCTGGGAAGCACCGCTTGGCCCAGCCACCCCTCTGCTCCTGTCCTCCTCAACAGCTCCCGTCGGCAGAGCCGAGCCCCCAGAGCCCCCCGGCCACTCACTCCTGATTCCTGGTACTGGGTTCTGGCTAGAGAAGCACAACGGGCTCCCAGGCTGCAGAGGCCCGGGGGAGCCTTGCTCCACGCTGTCTCTGGGCCCCACTGATGTCAACACGGTCTCTGGGCTCCGGTGGCTCCAGGGAACACCGTGCCTGGCCCAGAATGAGGATCCCTGCGTGCCGGATGGACGGAAAGAATGCATGAGAGAACCCGAGGTCAAGGTGCCTCCGGCAGGTTGGCCTGGGGGGTTCTGAGGGAAGGCGTCCCGGGCACCTCGGCTTCCCACTCCCCATCAGCACCCAGCACAGTCCTGCTCAGGTGTCCCTGTCCCTGAGAAGTGTGGACATCACGCTCGTCCCTCAGGCCGTGGGTGGCATTGCCAAGCTCTGGGTCCCTTCACTGTGAAGAGTAAAGGCGTCACCTGAGCCCAGACGGAACCCACGTGAAGGCCCCGTACCTGAGGTCACCTGCTCAACAGACAAAAGGAACCGATGGTGGTGGGTGAGAGACCCCAAGGGTATGACACAGGCCATCCCGGTCACGTCAGGGACACCCGGGATGCTGGAAGGGCGGGGCGGGGCACATGGATGCAGGTGCGTCTGGGTGAGGGGCACAGGCACGGCTGGCGTGGGGCCTGCCCGCACACCAGGGAGGGGAGCAAGTGTGGGCCTGGAGGCCTGTCACCACCAGGGGGGAGAGGCCCTGGGAGGCTGGCGAGGGGCCACGGGCTGGCCCTCCACATGGGGCCCAGGTGAGGGGTCCGGGGCAGGCAGAACACCTTCCTCACGTCGCCGTGAATGTTATCAGAGGTTACACCGAAAAGCACCCTGACCCACCCACGTGCTTGGCAGCCTCCTCGACCCCTCACTTCGGACACAGACGCTGAGACCACAGATGGCACCGGGGCCAAATGGGAGAGCCGGGGCTCCGGGAGAGACCACTCCCACAGGGCATCATGCCCGAGCATCGGCTTAGACCGCCTCCTTTTTGTCAGGATTCCAGCCCCCCGGTCTTCTGTGAGGTCTTCCTCTTCACTTACGACCAGCCGACCTCAGCTACGGGAAGCTCTGCTGAAGACAGGGCAGCCCCTTCTCCTGCTTCACCCTGTTACCCCAGAGGAGAGGAGCACTGAGGGCCAGCGCTCCTTCCAGCGGCCGGGGCCGCCTTCACATTCAGGGCCCTGGGAGTCGCCCATACTGGCCTTGTGAGGCTCCCGGAGCTGGCACACCCACCCCGGCTTCACTGAGTGGAGACAGGGCCCTGCAGCACGGTACTTTTAACCAGATGGCACCTACGACAACCTCCGTTTTAACAAGGACTCTGTGAGGCTGTCACGACCCACCTCGCAGCATCCCCGGGGGACGGAGCCTGGAGGCAGCAGGGCAGAGCGCTGGAGGTCGGGCCCAGCACCGTCCACATGGCCACGGTGCCTGGAAACACCAACAGCTCTGCTGCCCAGAAGGAGCCGTTCTCATGCGATGGGGGCTCAAACCCGAAGCAGAGACCCTCACCCTCTGGGGCTGGGTGGTCACGGCCACGTGATGCCCGTGTGCTGCCCACCTGCGTTTCCTTCTCGTTTCCTTCCGCGTGGAGCACGTAGGGGCAGCCCTCCTTCTTCGGGTTTTCTGAGACTATGCGCACCTCAACGGCTGGCAGCGGGGTCCCCACGGAGCCTGCAGAAGAGAGAGGAGAGGGCTGCACAGAAAGCAGAAGACCCCAGAACCAAGGGTACAGGGCTCAGCACAGCGTACGCAGGTGGCCGCCCGGCTCCACGAATGCCAGCGCTCATAGCTGCCCACAGCCCGCGAGGCCTGGTTCTGGACACTCTGCCAACTTGGGGAGGCTCCCAGCACCCGGGCTGGAGGCTGGGGCTGCTGCTGCTTCCCCACTAGTGGCTGGCTGGGCAATAAGGGCCTGGGGCTAATGGAGGACACCCGCACACGGAAGGGCCAAGAAGGATGGGGCTGGCAGGTGGAGAAGGCCGCCAACATGCTGGTTCATTTATTAGGCACCCACAGTTTGCTCCCAAAGCACCTGGTGGAGTGGCCTGCCGTGCCCTGAGTCCCCACGACCCCCTAACAAAGGACCAATGTGGGCAGGGGTCCCAACACCAAAGGTTCAGCCTCTGTGAGGACTCATGTGAAGGACTTTAGGCACTTTAACCCCTGGAATCATCGAGCATTTGCCCTGGGACTAATGCCCGGGGTGGTGACTCTACCACCTGATTCCTGCTCAGGGTTCCGGGACCCGGACTCCTGGGCAGCTCAGTCCCACGGGCCACGTGTGCAGGAATGGCACCGCACTGTCCCTGTGGCCTGTCTTCTGCATCTGAGGCCGGGGCTGGCACCCGAGGGCTCTCAGCTGTCCTATGCCCTGGTGGTCTCGCACCTCCACTCTGGTCAGAAGTCCACATCCTTGCCTGCTGGGGAGCGTACCAAGCAGCTCCCTCCCAGGCCTCCGTCTTCTCAGTTTGCTTCCAAAGGATTTGCAAATCCAAGTTAAGTGTATGTGAGACACAATGAATCATCACAAAGCCACAGTGCCACAAAACACATGGCTTTCTGCACATTGACAATGCTAGGAACCGTCACTGCCATCTAGTTCCAGAACTTTCCGTCACCCAGAAGGAAAACCGAGCCCTCAGCAGCTCATCCCCTCCTACACCCCCCAGCCCTGCCTGCATGGACCTGCCTGGTCTGAACTTTCCCTATGGAGCCCGGGACCCAGCCCTCCCCAGGCCTCTGCTAGTGCCAGTGCTCACAGCCTGTGGCCACACAGGCACTGGGACATGCGAGACGCCAGCCAGGAAGAGAAGGAGTGTCATCCCCAGTGTGCAAAGGAGACACGGGGACCAGATGTGACATCCTGTGAGCCCAGCCCCTCCAGCCCCACTTCTGGCCTCGCTTGCGCCACCAGTGAAGACCAGATGCTGCTCCAGACATGCGTTCAGGACTAGATTAAATTCTAGAATAAATGAACAGTTCCTTTGCTTGTGGATTCTTTTCAGCAACAAGCTTAACTCCTCCATTGGATATGCTGCTGTCCCCAGGCCTTGGGCCCATGCAGAAGGGCTGACTGCGGCTCGGCGGCGGGCCAGGGCCACAACCTTGCCTGCTGGGATGCCGAGCTGAGCCAGGGCCCGAGGTCCTCACACAGCTCCCAAGTGCTGGTGTGTTAGGGCCGGAGCTCAGCAGGTGACCTCGGTGTCAGCCCTCAGTGACCACAGTGTGTGGTGGTGACTCATGATGAAAGCATGTTAAAGCCACAGAGCAGGTTTGAGGGTGGAGGTCGGTGTGGGATGGGGGCCCACAGGAGGGGCTCAGACGGGCCATGTGGACCCTGCCCCCGTGTCCCTGACAAGACCACAGTTTCTTGCTGTTGCACCGGATGGGGAGTCTGAGCGCTGAGAGCACATGGAATATGGCTTTTGGCTGACTGACTCCGGTCAGAGGCAGAGGCAGAGCCCCATGGACGCCGAGCAGGCAATCAAAAAGAATGAGCACCCGTCCGCTGCAATAGAGAACCTTCTGCAGGAGGCCAGCTCACTCAGAAATAAAGGCCGGCTCTTCCTCCCCTTTCCTGAAGAGCTCTGCAGGGGGAGGTGTGCGGGCGCCCCCTGCCAGCTGGAGAAGGGCAAGGGCACGACCTGAACACTGCCCACTTCCGAGCCAGTTACGGGCATTTCCCCAGATGAGCCCCAACTGTATGGCTCAGCCACTGACTGGAGCTTCCCAAGACCCTCTCCCAGAACCCCGCAGAGCTGAGCTGCCTACCACCACCTTCTGATGAAGGACGTAACTCAGGATGAGCAGATGGAAGAGATGCCCAGGAAGGGGGGCCCTCCAGCTCCTGTGCCCCCAGGGCACCCCCAGCACCTCCTCTGTGCACCAGCATCCTTAGGGTTTCTATGGAGATCCCACAACTCATGAAGCCAGCGGCCACAGACTCAGCCCGCAGCCCCTCTTCCCAGAGGCTCTGCCCCTCCAATCAGCCCGTTGGTCCCAGGTTGTCTCCTTCGCACACACTCAGGTGCTAGGGGGGCGGCTTCTGTGAACAGCTAAGACCCCCTCGTGGCTTCCATCACCTGGGAAATCCCAAGGGCTCCAGGACCGCTGCACCAGCTATGGAGAGACCAAATGTCTATTTCTTACCGGAAGAGGGTCCTCTAACCGTCCTCCTCGGCCCCAAAACCCCAGCCTCCCCATTCACCGTCCTCCTCCCGCCTTTCCGTCCACTGCCTTCTCCTTCAAATATTTTTTAAAAAGGAAAAAACCCTCTTCCCAGCTTTCTCCTGCTCCGCTCTGGCCCCTTCCCCACCTCAAGAGTGAGCGCCGTCACAGCCATTACAAGCCGCGAAGGAAGTGCTGACGGGGTCAGCCACAACTAACATCTCCGGGCAGAGACCAGCAGCGCTGTCCCACAGGCCCGAGGTCCTGCCGGGTGAGGGTCCCGCACAGGAGACACTACAGTCTGTGCGGGGCAGCCCTGGCTCCAGACCACGTCCACCCGCCCGAGCGGGCCATCGGCAGCAGCCGTCTCCTGCCCCTGTGGGGACGGTGCCCCCCTCCTGTCCCCTCCTGGTGTCCACCTGGGCGGCAGTGTGGGCCACAGCCAGAGGTGCACCTCGTTCTGACTCTCTCCAAACCGCTGTCGGCTCTCCCCAGATAAGCGTAACTGGCCTGCGGCCCTGTCCAGCATCGAGGGAGGGAGGCCGCTCTGCAGCTGGTCCCGAGAGGACGGGAAGGGGCAGCTATGGTCCTGGAGCTCCTGGCAGTGCGCCACGGAGCCCACCGCAGGAGCTGTTCGCCCCTCTGATCTCCACCTCCAATTACCGCTGATTAGGCCTGGCTGTGCCAGGCCATGAATTATTCATCCCCCTTCATGGTAACCACCAGGGACGCAGAGAAGGATCAGTCAGAAGATCCGACCCAGAGCCTGGCACGCGGCAAAGGACGTTCTTCGTGTAGCACGTCCCTCTTTCACGGCTGGCTTGCCCTGTGTGCCCGTCTGCCTTTGAGGACCTTTAATGGACCCGGTGTTCACTGCAGGGACCGTGAGAGCCACACTCAGAGGCCATGCAGGCAGCCGGAAGGAGGGGCCAGCCTGGGGCGACGCTGAGCTGGAAGCCAGTGTGGGGCCCAGGGGTAGTTGACCACATCCCACCTGCATCGTGAGCCCAGCCCCGGAATCGAGGTGCATGGACAAGACCCAAGATGCCAAGGAAAGCCCTCAACCAGGTTTCTCCAGAAATGATACCACTCTGTTTTCCCAACCGAACAACCAGCATCGTACTCGACTGCTGGCTGCCTGCTTCACAGACACAGTCACGGGCATCTGATCCCGATGCAAGAGGAGTGACTGCACCCACGCCTGCATGTACCTCACAGTGTCCTTGAGGGCCGGGTCACAGCTGCCGCCACCACCTCAGACCCAGGGATTTCTGCCCAATAAACCTTAGGGTTCGGAGCCTTTGTGTTCTACCTTTCTGGAAAAGGCCAGGTGAGTCGGGGACCCTTGTGTGACCTCTGTCCTGACCTCTGCTTTCCCCGCTCAGCTGGGGGTGCTCCCTCCAGCACCTGGGGTGAGCCCCCTCTGGGCCTCCCTTGCACACCACTTCCTGTCCTGGCGCCAGGTCTTGTGTTTGCTCTTCTAATGAGCCAGGAGGTTCCCCATGCATCTCTGCTCCCTCCTTTCCCCCGACACTGCGCACTCCCAGCAAAGCAGGTATCCCCGGGCGACAATGTGGACACCTGCTCCGCCCGAGGCCGACCGTGTGGCCCCAGACACGTGTGGTTGCCTAAAGCCTGTGTCAATGGGGTAAGGCCACCCCTGCATCAGGGGCTGCTCTGGACTCAGTGTGGCCGCTTCTGGGGAGGCTGAGTACTCACCCACCCTCTGACCAGCAACCCCACTCTGGGAGTTGACCCACGAGAAATAAAGACACGTGTTTGCAGAGGACCTGCACATACGAATGTCTACAACAGCTCCGCCGGTAACTGTCCCCAAACAGACACAAGCCCGTGTCCTTTGGCAGGGGAGCAGGATAAGAAACAGTAGCCTGTCCACGCCATGGAATTCTACTCAATGAGGGAAAGGAACCCACGTCCACACGGGTGAGTCTTGGACACATCCCGCTAAAGGACCCAAAGGCCATGTCCTGTTTGAGTCATCGTATGACATTCCAGAAGCAGCATAACTACAAGAAGAGGGAACAGACGCATGCTGGCCTGTCTGGGGTGGAGGGGCACTGAGCCATTGCAGCCATCTGCACCTCAAGCCTGGGTCGGCTTCTCAAAACCTGTTTTCAAAACCTCACGGAAGCAGACATAGGGGGTGAGCATGACTGTGTGTGCGAGATGAACGGGTGCAGGGACGCAATCACGGGTCAGAGCTGTGCTGCTGTGACTTCTCCTGTGCTGTGGGCTCCTGGGGCTGGGGGGGACGCTGCACGGAGACCAGGAGAGCGCCGAGAACAGAGCGGGGCACATCCACACCTCAGGCTGGGGCTCTGTTGGCAGATTCCCTGCTAAGGAGCCAGGACCTGCAAGTCTGACTTAATGTCAGATAGACCACCTCAGAGAAGGCAGAACAGTAAGCCCAGGGCACGGAGCCCCGTCTGCTAGCAGGCCATCCAGACATGGGGGACCCCCTCTCCCACGGCCTGCACAGCCGGCACGGAAGCAGCGCCTGCCCCAGGAGGCACTCTGCTGAGCACATGGGTCCTGCTTGTTC
The DNA here is from genome assembly GCA_003697995.1 of Taxidea taxus jeffersonii. NCBI lineage: Eukaryota > Metazoa > Chordata > Mammalia > Carnivora > Mustelidae > Taxidea > Taxidea taxus. Next base: position 29,412 of record RCUC01001740.1, on the reverse strand, counting down.
CCATTCTACCCACTTGTCACCTGGGAAGGACACTGGTTTCAAGGACACCTTTCTGTCCTGTCCCTGACTGGCCACGTGGGAAAAATGTGAGTGCCCACAGAGGACAGGCCACAGCCGCCCCAAGGAAGTTCCCTGGCCCGGCAAGGCAGCATCCTCCCCAGCCCGGCCCAGCTGAGGGCTTGGGGCCAAGGGCGCGGACACAGCCAGGAGGCTGCTTGTACCTGGCACACGCGTGGCGGTCAAGGGGTTGGACAGGGCCATGCCGATCTCCGTCATGCCGTAGCGCTCCAGCAGAGTGTGGCCCGTGATGCCCTGCCACCTCTCCAGCACAGGCAAGGGCAGGGCGGCCGACCCCGAGACCATCAACCTATGAGCACAAGAGAGGCAGCGTCAGCTTTCTGCAGCCGGCCCTGGGCTGGATAGCACAGCGCTCGCCATTCAGCACCAGTGTCCCCGAGCTCCTGGGGAGAACGCCAGCCGGCGGCTAAACCTGAACCCTGTTCTTTTTTTTTTTTTTTTTTAAGATTTTATTTATTTATTTTTCAGAGAGCGCGAGCTCAGGCAGACAGAGTGGCAGGCAGAGGCAGAGGGAGAAGCAGGCTCCCTGCCGAGCAACGAGCCTGATGCGGGACTCGATCCCAGGACGCTGGCACCATGACCTGAGCCGAAGGCAGCCAGCCGCTCAACCAACTGAGCCACCCAGGCGTCCCTGAACTCTGTTCTTTTAAAAAGAGTTTTTGGGGGCATCTTCGAGTAAAACAGGTCTTCAAAAGGAACAGGTAACTACAGTAAAAAAATAATTTTAGGGTCTGTGGAGGCGTTCTTTGCACACGACTGATACGCTGTCTATAAGCGGCCCTCGATCACAGCTAGGACAGTAAGAATTTGGTTTGTGGGCAAATTGCCTCCAGGTCTGAGGAGCAGGAGGGGCAGCCGTGAAGAAAGCCCAGAGCCTAGCACTGAGGCAGCGGGCAGGCTCGCGGCGTGACACCGGTCACTCGCACCACACTGAGTGCGGCCCGTTCGTGCCAGCCAGGCCGTGTGCTCTGTGTGCCGTGAGAGGCAGTGCTTGCCACGGAACGCGTGTCATGTGGCTCTGGTCCCGGCAGAAGTCGCCAAGCCACCCACCTGCGTGGGCACTGTCTCAGGGGCACACACCCGGGCGAGGATCAGGCAGAGGGCACTGCGTCTGTGGGCTTGTAAGAGAAAGCAGAACAAGCCTCGTGCCACGGAAGGGCCGGCACGTGTCTGTCAACGGGGCTGCGAGGGGCAGGGTAGGAGTGGGGGTGCTCCATGGGGTGGGGGGCTTGAAGGCCAGAACGGGGGACCTGAGCCCTTGTCCTTCCAACTGGACCACAAGACAGATGAGACAGACACAGAGAGGGACAGAACACGGACAGACACGCAGAAAACGCAGCTCGCTACAGCCTTTAAAGGCTGGAAAATACTGCTTCCTACCACTTGGCCTGCTCAGCTGAACATACGTGATGCCGGCTGCCCTCTAAGGCCTTCGGGGCAGGAGAGCAGGCCGCTCCCATTTACCTAATTCTCTGCTCACAAAGCGCGCGGACAAAAGCCTGGACGTGAGGCTGGGTGAAGTGTCTGTCGTAATAATCCATCAGCTTGGCGTAGATCGTGGGCACCGCCATAAACACGTTAATCCGTGGACTCTCACCACCTAAGAGCTTTTCCCAAACCTAGAAAGGAAGCAGGAGGGACACAGGGAGATGTGAGAAAAAGCGGACAGACACGGCTGGCTCCCGCACGGTTCCCCTAACAGAGACCGCCCCCTCCCTTAGCTTTAAAGGGCCCGGACGCGGCTCCCACGATGAGGCATGTCACCGGAGTGACTCTGGCCGTTCCTGTGGGAGTCCCCTGTGCTGGACACTGGCGCCCGGCTGCAGGGTGACCTGCGAGGGGGGACAGTCTGCAGGGAGAGAGCAGGGGCGTGGCTCCGGCCTCGGGTCTGCTGTCAGGAGAGGTGACGCACCTGCCCCTCTCCCAGGTGGCACTGGTGAGCCTACGGGTTGGCCCTGGGCCCAGCCCCAGCAGACATGCGGAGACGGTGGGTGCATGACCATCTGCTGAGGTCAGAAAAAACCATGTGCGTTCTGAGTTTTGCTGGGTAGCGGGTGCTCCCTGTGTCCATACAGAGATGCCCCAAGACCTCCCTGTTGGCAGGTGTCCCCCCCAGTCCTAGAGAAACTGGCGCAGCATCCCACTCTGTCTTCACCACATCACTGCCGAGTAAGCTTCCGGTGACTGAACCTTGCCCCAAAGTGTTCGAAGGGCCGGTCCCACACACCCTGACCCATAAGAGGAAGAGTTGCGTGGAGGGCGGGCATATCAGGGGAAATAATACCATTCTTTTAAAGACAACAATCAGCACCGCCGCATTGTAAAGCATGTAGGGAAACAGGAAAAACTGACCCATGATTATAGAGAAAAAGTCAACAGAGGCTGACCCTCAGAAGATCCAGATGTTGGAGTTAATCAGACAAGGAATTCAAGGTCATCACAACAAACAGGCCTATGGAATTTAGCAGAAAAGATGAACAAAATGAGGGAAAATCAAGGGTTTCATCAGCGAAGTGGAATACAAAAAAGAACCGTTAAAAAACCAGAGACGCGTTATCTGAAGTCAGGAATTCACTGGACAGACTCAGACACAGACGGGCCGGCACAGAAGAAAGGACAGAAACGGTGAGACATAGGCTCACGGAAAAGGTCCACGCAGAAGGAGGACAGGACAAGACAGAGCAGAGCGAGTGGCATGCGGGCCATGGAAGAAGTGCCACACGGCATAGCTGTGGGCCTGGCAGGGACACCCCGTGTCTGTGGGCTCGTGGCCTCGACACAGACCAGACAGTGCATCTCCCCCACCTGAGCTGCAGCATCAACGCACCCCGCCAGAACCCCACGGAGCCTGGTGCAGAAACTGACCGGCCGAGCTGGCGCTCACACGGAAGGGTAAAGACCCGAAAGAGCCAGGACGAGTGTGAAAGGGGGAAGAAGCATGGAGGACTCACAGCTCTCAACTCTTGACCTTGCTCCAAATAAGAGTGACAACAGCAGCGTGGTGCCGGTGGAAGGCCAGAGCCCCAGATCGACAGACCGACTGGAGCCCAGGATAAGCAACACTTGCGCGGCCCGTCGCCTGTTCGTAAAGACTCTGTGTATTTATTTATCTTAGAGAGAGAGCACGCACGCGTGAGCGAGTGAGCATGGGGGAGGGGCAGAGGGAGAGGGAGAAGCAGACGCCCCGCTTAGTGCTGAGCCACGGGTGACTCAGCTTCACAACCCTGAGGTCACAACCCGAGCCAAAACCAAGAGTCAGAGGCTCAGCCGACGGCGTCAGCCAGGCACCCTGTGGCCGAACGGTTTTGACAGGAGAGAGAGCCCTCACTTCAGCTGCAGAAAGACTGATCTTTCCAACAGACAGCACAAGGAGGACTGAACAGCCACCTGCAGAGGGACGGATTCCAGACCTTCACCAGACACAAAAATTCACCCAAAGTGAACCAGAGACTTAAATGTATGAGCTCAAACTAGACAACTTCTAAGAAAAAACCTCCATGACTTTGGTTGAGCAAAGATTTCTCAGATATCACACCAAAAGCATGATCTATGAAATTAACTGATACAATGGATTTCATCAAAACTAAAATCACGTGTTTCAGAAGACACCATTAAGAAAATGAAGAGACAAACCAGACTGGGAGAAAACACTTGTAAACATCCGTCTGATGAAAGACTTACGTGTGCAACGTATACAGAATGGTGACGACTCAATGAGATAGATAACCTGATGCAGAAATGGGCAAAAGGTCTAAAGATCTCACCAAGGAAGATACAGAAATGCGACTGAGACCATGAAAAAATGCTCAACATCACTGCTCATTAAGGAAACACAAATCGAGGGGTGCCTGGGTGGCACATTCACCTAAGTGTCCAACTCTTGGATTTGGCTCAGGTCATGGTCTCAGGGTTCTGGGATCAGGCCCCGTGTCGGGCTCCGCATTTAGTACAGAATCTGCTTCAGATTCTCTCTCCCTCAGCCCCTCCCTGCTCCCATACTCTGTCTCAAATAAATAATCTTAAAAAAAGAAAAAGAAATGCAAACTGAAACCACAGCAGATCTCACCTCCTTCTGCACAACGCCTGGAACAATTACTTAAAACAACAATAAGGGCTGGCTGAGGTGGAGAGACTAGGGTCCTTGCACACTGCTGGTGAGAATGTAAACAACAGCCCATGGGGAAAATAGTTTGGAAGTTTAAAATACGAAACACAAACTTGCCCTATAATCTGACAATTCCGTTACTGTGTACCTCTGTAAGGTAAGTGAAAACATGTCCACACAAGGGCCTGGGTGCAAATTTTCCCAGCAGCATTATTCTTAACAGACCCAAACTGGAAGCAACCTGCAGCCCACGGACGAGACAGTTGCTGGGCAAACAGAGCGCACGTACCCACAACAGGGTGCTCTTCAGGAACAAAAAGGCAACCACTGCCCCATATCCTATAATGTGGGTGAAACTCTGAGATGTTTTGCAGGAAGAAGGAAGCCAGACATAAAACGCTGCAAGCTGTCAGACTCAGTACATGCACTGTCCAGGAAAGGGACTGTGCGGAGACACAGGCTGATGGTGGTCACCAGGGGTGGCATGGGAGCAGGGAGTGAGACAATGGCGGACAACTCTAGATTTATGAAGAATCACTGAATCATTTGCAACAGTGCCTTTCAGGGTGTGAATCACACCGTGACAGAGCTGCAAGAAAGACATGATATGAACACTGGAGGGAAACAAGCTGGGAAACTGGTAAGCCGAGCCAAGAAGGGCATAGCTGAGAGGAGCACACAAGGAACGCCACAGGAGAGGCCTGGCAATCACTGTCGATGTTACGGGCTCCTGACTGCTTAAAGCAACAACAGTGATGATGTGTTGTGGAGATAAAGGAAGGAATAACGGACAGAAGTCAAACACACAGGAAGCACAGGTGCATTAGAGAAAAGCCTCTGACACAACAATGACCAAGAGGAAAGAAGGGAAACATAAATCACCCATGTCAGAGCTAAATGAGACATCACCACAGACCCCAGAGGCACTAAACGTACAAGGAGAGAACTTACAGTGAATTTCACAATTGTGATGAGATGGACAATTTCCTTTAAAAAACAAAACCTACCGAGACAGACACAAGAAACAAAATATAAACATTAGGAGTCTTGCATCTGTTAAAGGAATTGAACTCTTAATTAAAAGCCTTCCTGGAGAGGTCTGGCCCGGATGGCTTCCACGGCGAGGTCGAGCAAACACTCAAGGGAAGAAGTTTCAGCCTCACACCAACTGGCCCAGGAAGAAGCCCTTCCCAAGGGAGCACTGCACCGACATGGGAGCCCAGCAAGAAGGTCCCGAGAGAGCTGCAGACCACGCTCCTCATGAACACACGTGCAGAAGCCTGAGCAAAATATCAGCAAATGAAATCTAGCAATACAGAAAATGACAGTACGTCCCAACCCTAGGACGTCTGCTGCAGGGCTGCCAGGTAAGGAAGCTAGAAACATGGAAGAAGCATGTGAGCAGACCACAGCAATGGGAGGAAACAGACGACAAATGAAGGGGCAGATGCCATGTGATCATCACAGCAGACATGGCCATCTAATATTCTACCCTCGAAGGTAAAAGCTCTCAACAGACAAGGAGGCGCCGGGTATGTCCTCCAGCTAACATACGGCATCTACAAAATCAACAGCTAGCATCACACTTAACCGTGAAATGTTAATGCCTTCCCCGAGACTCTGAGTAAGTCAATAATGGCCACACCATTACTGCTTCCAAATCAGCGCTTCAAAAGTAAAAATTCGGGACGCCTGGGTGGCTCAGTTGGTTAAGCGGCTGCCTTCGGCTCAGGTCATGATCCCAGCGTCCTGGGATCGAGTCCCACACCGGGCTCCTTGCTTGGCAGGGAGCCTGCTTCTCCCTCTGCCTCTGCCTGCCACTCTGTCTGCCTGTGCTCGCTCCCTCTCTCTCACAAATAAATAAATAAAATCTTAAAAAAAAAAAAAAAAAGTAAAAATTCTCTGTATCACAAGACACTGTTAAAAAGGACACTGGTTTGCGAAACAAAAACCAGACTGGAAAAAGATTCACAATGTCATTCTGACAAAGGTCTCTTATCCAGAATACATAAAGAACATCTACATATCAATAACAAAGAGATGGCTCAATTTGAAAAGATCTCGGAATGACCAATAAGCACACGGAAAGGTGCTCATGAGAAACACAAATTTTATAACAAAAGTGAGGGCACTGCACACCCAGGAGCGGCTGAAATGTAACAAGTCCGAACCGCTGAGCGTTGGCGAGGTGGAGCTCTGTGGCCCTTGTCACTGCTGACAGAAGTGCAGAACAGAAACAAGAGTCGACGGTTTCTCAAGTTAACCACACAAGACTCCACGACCCAGTAATCCTACCCCTGGGTATTTACCCCCAGAAATGAATATATAAATCTCCAAAAAGACTTCCACGGAATGTTCCCGGCAGCTTTACTCAGAAAGACAAAACGGAAACCACCCCAAATGTCCACCAACAGGATAACAGATGCCCAGCAGTGGGACCCTTGGTCATGAGAAGGAGTTAGATGTTGCCCCGTGAATGTGGATAAATCTCAAAGTATTATGGGGACGCACGAGACGCAGGAGCACAGTCACCGCGGGTCCATCCCACTTGAGCTTCAGAAACAGATCCGCTGCCTTAGAGTAAGAGAATGCAGTGAGGTGGCTGTCTTCGGTGGGGAGGCTGGAAGGAGGCCCAACAGACCTTCCGACAGGCCGGGAACACTTCATACCCAGACCTGGTGTGCCCCCCACGCTCACCACAACACGGAGAACCACACACTGAGATCTGTGAGTCACACTGCATGCACACCACACCTCAACAAAAGGAAGTGAACACACACCCACGGTGTGATGGACGGTGCCAAGTATGGATGAGAATACGGGGCAACACGAGCAACCCTCACCCTTGCTGTCTTGAAGTCTGCCGGTTTCAGCACAATTAAAGCTGCATCCAGCCCAGCTAGTGTCTGGCACCAGCAGGCACAGACCCAGGAGAAGCGCCCACAGAGAGATCCTGATGAGAATGTCCACAGCAGCTTTACTCATAATGTCCCCAAACTGGAAAGAACCCAATGCCCTTCATGATAGCAGGGATAAGCAATGGAACACAACGCAGCAACATAAAAGACTGAGTGACAAGTGACGCAGCACAAGAATGAATCCCAGTGCAGCGCAATGAGCTGAAGGGCACAAGGGAGCATGTGTTGTTGCATTCATTCAAACGAGAAGCATGCGGAACGTACCCATGGCGACAGAGCCGAGCCAGCGTCAGCTCTGGTGGATGCGGGGAAGGGGTGCTGAGGCAAGAGAGGACCTTCTGGGGCGAGGAAAACATCCTCTGTCTTCACCTGGGTGCAGACAGCAGCAAGGGCGGCACAGGTGTAAAGGCAGATGTGGCACATGCCTGATGCACATACACCTGCATGTGCGCAAATTCTTGTCCACGGAAGCGAGCGTCCCCACTGTACAGACCCTGAGCCCGAACTCTTGGCAGTGAACGGCAGTGAGTGCAGATGGCAGGTGCCCCTGTGGGACTGCTAGGCAGGTGGGCTACCCACCACCAGGAAGTCTCCCCCTCACCACCACAAAATGGAAACCTGAATCCCATCTCTCAAGCCAGCCACCAAATCTCAGGAGATACAAGGGACAAGGAACATGTTAAATGACACCATCGGGATGCAATCTGCAAAATGACACACGGCCTGACTTCTTAAACAAAAAATGCCAGGAAAATGCAGAGGAAGCCTGTGGGTGAAGCCACCACCCAGCAGGAGCTGGGCATCACCGGGATCCAACCCTGACACACTGGAGGCCACGAGCAACCCTGGAACTGAGGACCCTGCTCGTGACACCTGACATCAGGGGTTCTTGCTCGTCACTCCCTGTGATCACGGTGCTGTCACAACTCTAAGAAAAAGCATCCTTAGCTTCAGAGATGCAGAAATCATCTGACACCTGCAGTTCCTCTAGAACAACTCCTGACGCAGGAGATGATGTTTCTTGCTGAAACAAGCGTGACCTGGAGCCCGGAGCCACCGAGGCCGGGTGATGGCGCACAGGCGTTCATCACTCTCGCAGGACTCTGAGACATAACTGACTTTAGAAAGTTTTAAGACTTGATGAAGGGGGTTAGATTAGGTTATCTCTCTAAAGGCCTCTAAAACTGATACGGTACAATTCTTCCCAAGCACAGAAGTGAACTAATATTTATTAGCAAGAAAATATTAAGAATTGATGTTTAATCGACATTTGGTATGACTGAGGAAGTTCACTTAGCTGAACACAAGCCCACTTTCTTATTACCGAGCAGAGAAACGAAGATTAAAAATGGGTGTGGCGAGCTTCCTACAGCTAAGTGGAGAAAAAGAGAGCTAATGGCTCCAGATCAGGGTGTTACCAAGCAGCGAGCAAGGATAGAATCCGTGGGGACAGGATGACAGCCTGACAGGGCCCTTGCGGCCCAGGTGTGGGTCTGAGCCATGAGCCTGACCCACAGCTCTCTCTCCCCCCACACACCATGGCACTGATCTCTGTGGGCCCCCTCCAAGCTCTAGAATGCACATTTGCTGGAAATTCTGTGTAGCCTCTTACTTCCCACGGGCTTGGAAGACACATGGGTCTGCCAAGTTGGCACTGCCTGTCACTGGGGAAGATGTGGCCTTCGGATGAGGGCAGCTGAAAAGAGTGTGGCTGACCTGTGTGCAGACCCTGCCTGCTCCTGGCCTGGTGTGCCCTGACACCCTCCCCTTGGCCAGACCTCATTCTGCCCACCAAGGTCTCACCTGTTACCAGGAGCACGTGGACAGGAGGACACAACGGGACGGACTCCCACATCCCAGGGAGGTGCTGTGGGGGGGATCCTCCCTCACAGGCTGCCTGGCACGAGATGGGGGAGGACAGGCCCCACAAGCTGTCCATTAACCCTGGGGAGCCGTCGTCTGGTCCCCAGTCTTCGCACCCAAGGCTACAGGAAGGAGGGAACACGTGCTGACCGCTGCTGTTGTCCCCCAGGCTGGCCTCTGACCCCCAGCACACAGGTGACAACCAGATGCCACCTCCTGAGGGCACCTGTCCTAGCACTCACCCAAGTCAGCAAAGGGGGCAGCGGCTGTCCTGAAATGCCACATTTCCTCCCCGCTGTCCCAACTCCTCCAGAAACTGACACTCATCCATCTCGGGATTCCGTGGGGAGAGTGAGCCTCCCTAGAGCCTGCCTCTCACTGGCGAGAGCACTTCTGAGGCAGCCAGACCACAAAGCCCTGCTGTGCCGTGAGCTGCCACAGCAGATCAGACAGTGGTTCCCAAATCAGGCCGCCCACAGGAACCCCCGTGAGCTTGCACACTTGCTGAGCTGGGACGCCACCCACCACGGAGGCAGCCTTGCAAGGGACCCGGGCACCTCTCTCACTCACCCTCTCCCCACTACGCCCTGCCGTGTCACCAGGACAGGAAAGAGAGCTCAGGTCCCAGCCCTGTGGGACTGCTAGGCAGGTGGCGGACCGCAGGGAAGGCTTAACCAGCTGAATGCAGTGACCCCAAGGGTCAAACCATCACTCGTTTTTGGGCAACCCTAAACACACAGAAAGCTGTCCTTGTGTTCTGAGGTGCTCTGGCCAGAAGGGGGCAACGAGGCCCCGGCTCCCGTGGTCCGCAGGCACACCTGCCCGAGAAGCCCCCACACGGCGGCTCCGACCTGAGACGATGGGAGTGTCGTGCGCTCTGCCCCCCTCCCCCCAACTCTGCAGACACCATGCACATTCAGCCTAAAGACACCCCCCCAACCCCACCGAGATGCCTGTTGCTCAGATCCCAGAATGAACTTGGTGTGGGGTCACAGGTCTCCTGGGGCAGCATGTCACACCAGGGAGAGTGTCCTGGGCGGGGGTGGGGACCCCAGCAGCCTACAAGGCTGAGCCTCTGGGAGTCCCAACCCCATGTGACCAGAGTTCTGGGGCGGCCGGCACAGCCTCTGCCCAGCAGGCAGGTTCCCAGGAGGTCCCACGGTACCACCCTGATTTAGCGCTTTTGGCAGAAATCGCCCCCTTGGCCAGAGGCAGAGATACTGGGGCGTCAACCAGAGGGAATCCACAGAGACACAGGAGGGACACAGCTTCATCAGCAGCTGGGGTGTTCTGCAGGCTCTGACGGCAGCACTTGGCCCACCCACCTCCCCACCTGCCCTCATGTCAAGGCCATCTCACGAGGCCCCATCACGGGCCACAGAGAGCCTGTCACCCCATAGCCGGCCCATGCCAGGCTCAGTAGGGAGACCTCCAGAGCCCAGGACCCCAGGCCGTCTACCACCACCGCAGAAACCTGGCCCCACCTTACACCCACCTTCCTCAACAGAAGCTATGAACCGTCTCCTAAGCCCACGTGGTGTAAAGCAAAGAAGCTGTCGCCAATAATTTACATGGAAAACTGTTGAGCACTTCCAGACCCCCTCAAAACAGGAGGCTTTTCTGATACCTTAAAATTCATCTTGCTGATGGATACACAAAATAAAATGAGAAAAAGCACCAACGGTCACAGACACAAATGGGTACAAACCCAGACCTTTGCAGGGAAGTTACTGCTTTAAGGATCATGATGGATCTTAAGTGGCCGGCCGTGTTACACTGTATCTACTCACACCCCGTCTTCACTTGATACAAAGGAAACTTACTAAACCAACAAATGTACCCCCCTCCACTGCTGAATGCCTGTGCCACAAACCCACCAGATCACAATGTATTTAAGGAAAGGGAGACGGCACACAGAGGTTTCAAGCCTGCGGCCGCCAGCCCCCCTTGTTGTTGCTCACACATCGAGAGGGGTCCACGTGTCATCCCCTCACCCACAAACGCCCAGACCCGGCACTGCTTTAGGTCCTCGGGACACCCCATGAACAGAAGGGGCGACATCCCAGGGGGAGTGAGGAGATGCGCAGAACACCTGGCCAGAGGTGGTGACCAATGCAGGGGCAGGGGCAGAAGCGGGGCCACGGTGAGGAGGGCAGGGGCCTCGGGCATCACGTCTGTGGGCACATTTACTGCAAGAGAGGCCCGAGTGTGGGAAGGGGAGGGGGAGAAAGGCAAGGGGGCACGGAGCACACTCGGAGACGAGGTCCGGGCTAGTGGGCTGTGAGGGTACCAGGTCCAGGTGAGTTGGTTGGGGGAGACCAGGATTGGGCTGGAGGGGGCAGCGCTTCCTTCCTGTTCCTTCTCTGTGGTTCCTGCGTCTGTGGTTTGGGGGAAGAAAAGGTCTGCTTGGTCTCATACTGCTGCCCTGGAGGTGTCCCTGCCACCCCCACCAGGAGCACACACATCACTCCCAAATCAGGAGCTGGGACATGGGGACGTTCACAACATCAGCTAGTGTTGGCTGTCAGCCACCGGGGCTGCCGGTCAGGGTGGGCAGGCTTGTCCTTCTGTTCAAAGGGAACCTGGAAGCTTAGGTCTCCAGAGCTCTGGTTCTGCCTCTCCCTCTTCCTCCCTCAAAAACCAAGCCGAGGACGGGGACCCTGGGCAGCATGGCAGTGGCTCCTGAGAAAGGCTGGCCACTCGTCCAGGTCAGGACAGCCGTCCATCTGGTCCGGGTTGGGGAGAGCAGGGCCCTGGGTCAGAGCCCTGCCAAGAGGGGGCGTGTGCATGGGGGGGGGGTCACACATCACGTCTGCTGGGAGGCCTTTATGTCTAGAAAGTGGACAGTGCCCCAGCCTGCTGCCCCGAAGGGCATCTGCACATAAGACCACTCGGGACCCTGCAGCTCAGGAACAGATGCGCCGAAGGCGGAGCTGTGGCGGTTGAAGGGGCAGACAGAAGGCCCCGAGCCCTCCTGGAGCTGCGCCTGGGCTCTTGGGACAGGTCCGAAGCAACCACCTGGGCCCGAGGACCTGCACCCCTGCCATCCAGTCCACGGCTGCTCCTTCTCTAACTCCTACCACTGGCCGTCAGCAGACAGGCTCACTGGCTCATCCATGGCAAGTTCCTCCTGGACTGAAACCCTAGCGGCCACCAGAGAAGAAAGGGTCCCCTTCTCCATGCTCTGTCTTCCTGGGAGAGGTGTCCGCGTTGGCTGCAATGCCCCTGCTGCATGCTGGGCGCTCCTACACATCCCTGGGGCAGCGCTCACAGTGCTCCTCCTTCCCAGAGGCCGACACTGAGGGTCAGAGAGGCGAAGGTTGTCTGGGCTGTGCTGCTCCGTGCAGCTGAGCTGGGGCTAGGCCAGCCCGCCCCCACAGTCTCACTCCGGACACACGTGTGGATTAAGGCTCTGGGCTGCGAGGGGAGGATGGGGCCTATGGCAAACAGGAAGGTGGATGCTGCTGAACGCTGGAGACCAGGGACCCTGGCTTTCTGGGGCCCCTTCGGGAGGGCTGCCGGGCAGGGAACCTGGGCGCTCTCCCTAACAGACCGTCCGTTGGGCCAGGAGCCTTCAGGCAACTGGAGTGCTGGGCGAGCGCCTGCCGGAACGCAAGCTCAGTCTCCTCCGGCTGGGGACGGTCCCCCCCTCCGCCCCACGGGACGGCCCCCGCACAGCCACCAATCCACACCAGGAGCCCGGCCTCAGGGGTGCCCTGGGCTCTGCACTTTGGCAATCTGACAATTTGGTGGGTTGAAAGTACGACACAACCTAACCGTTCTCTTTTCAACATCTTCCCTGCGACTAAAAGCTCCGTTCATCACATAAATTAGAGCAAAAATCAACACACATTTCAAAGCGCCTTGCTTCAGCGTCTCCACGGAGCAAACGCAGTCAGCCGGCGGGGCGGGGCGGCCCCTCCCAGGACGCAGGCCCAGCCGCTTTCTCTGGGGGTGGTCTGTGTGCAGCCCGGCCTCAACCACCGCAGGTGAAAAACCGAGGCTCAGAGTCCAGCGGCAGGTCTGCACCTGACCAGGTATGTCTTCCCTGCAAAGTGGCCTCGTCATCACTGCACTCTGTTCCACAGGGGGGCCCGGGGGGCTGCCCTGCCGGGCTGACTGGGCAGGGAAGGAACACCACGTTGCAAAGACACACACATCAGGGACCAACCAGAGGCCCCCAGCTGCATCTCCTGCTCCAGAACAAAGGAAAGCTAGTGTTTTTGGCTGAGCAATGGGCCCCAAACGTCCTGTTCTAATCCATGTGGATATGCCACCTCGTGGGGCATAGGGACTCTGCAGACACAGTTAAGGCTTGTGAGAAAGCAGGGTGCCCTGGCCGCGCAGGAAGACCCCATGTGCCCACAGGATGCAGAGGCGGCCGGCAGGCAAGGGCACGGGGCCGCGGGATACCAGAAGCAGCAAGAAACGGCCTTTCCAGACACAGGCAGCCCCGCCCACACCCCGACGTTCACTCCCCAAGACTCTCAGAAATCTGGGTGTTGTCTTAGGCTCCCCAGGTCTGGGATCATTTGTTAGAGCAGCAACAGGGACTCAAACAGCTGGCAAAGTTGACACCGCCAAGGAAGGCACCTGGTCCACGGGCACCCGCGAGCCTGACCCCGGCGCGAGCCTGACCCCAACTTACCAGCTCCGCGCTGAACTCGGGGAGCATCACGCAGGTGGCCCCCACCCAGAGTGGACAGAGCAGCTTGTTGACCACGCCGTGCACGTGGTGCAGCGGGAGGACGTGAAGAATCACGTCGTCTTTACTCCACGCCCACTTGTGGACCAGCCCCGTCACCTGTGGGACGACAGCACACCCTCAGACGGGAAGGAAGCCACCAGGCCAGCCAGGACCTCCGCAGCCAGGGAGATAAGCCGGGAGGCTCGCACTCTGCTGGCCAGCCCTTCACAGCATCTGGAGGGGATGGCGGCCACGTGCCCAAGGGTCTGCTGGCTCACCTACAGCCCCCCAGGTCCAAGAACAGAACTGGACATGGTCAGAGCTTTGATGTGGGGGCCCCAAGGCCTCCACATGCGCTCTTGGTGGCCCCCTTCCCAGGAAAGCAGAGGTGTGATCCTGGCTCCAGTGGGCCCTGGGGTTCCAGACGTCTGCAGGGTCCAGGCCTGAATCTGAGTGCCGGCCCTACTCTGCCTCCTGACTCAGCGCCTCCCTTACCCCAGCTGAACCGTCACAGAACCTGGAGCTGGGTTCCCAACACGACCTGAGCTTTGAGGGGATGTACCATGGAACACGCCCAGAATCTTCTGAAAGTCACCAGTGAGGACGCCGCCCACAAGCCTCCATGACCACTGCGGGCAAAGACAGGGACATACGCACCCTCACAGGCACTGGGCAGCAGACAGTCTCTGCAGACGAGAGGTACGTCTTGTAGGAGAGAAAGAGGACCTACCAGTGATGCCATGGCTGCAGTCAGCCCGGACTCAGTTTACCCTGCCGCTGAGACTCAACGGCACTGACCTCACACCTCACCTCTGGTTCTGAGTGTCTCCTATTTTACTGCTCCTAGAGAATGAGGGTCTGGATCATATATTTTGGAAGCAGGGAGGACAGAAATGGCAGGTAAATGAAGTAGCTGGGGAGCTCGGCTGAGATGCTGAGTCATGGAACAAGAAAACAGCCCCTGAACGCAGGATCCGAGTCCTGCACTCAGATTTCCCAGAGAAGGCCTGTTCTCAGTGCTGATCCTACGCCTGAATGTTCGTGCCCCAGCTGCTGCCTCTGAAACCCTCAGCATCATATACGGGCCACACTGTCCTTCGCTGGCTGTGGAGCCCTAAGGAGCCCTTGGGGGGCCCCCACTTTCCCAGAACCCACCCCATGGGTCTGTGGGACTGGGGGCCACTTCCGGCCACAGGCTTTAAGGGAGGGCCATTAGAACGGGGGCAGCCATGGGCGGTGGCCTGGGAAAGGCAGGACAGACCCCCCCCAGGGCCCCTGGTATTGCAACCCCCACCCTGGGGCCCCCAGCACTCACCATGGCCCTGATGTTGCGGTGAGTGCTCAGCACGCCCTTGGGCCTCCCTGTAGTCCCACTGGTGTAGATGATCATGGCACCTCGGTCGCTCCAGTTCCGCTCGGGTACCCCCCACACCCCAGGCTCCTCAGGGGCCGTACCATAGACCGTGGGCGGGAGGGGCAGCAGGGGGACCCCCAGCTTCTGGACCACCGGGTGCAGGAGCTCCAGGTACTCCTGGCTGGCGAGGACCACAGCACTCTGGGAGTCCCGGATGAAATACTCCAGCTCGGCCTGGGGGTGCTTCCGGTAGAGGGGGACAGCGATGCCTCCGCTCATCCACGAGGCCCACTGTGCCACCACATAGGAGACGTCGTTGGAGCACATGAAGGAGACCCTCTCCTCCTGGAGGTCCCCGTCAGCACGCTTAAGGAGACAGCACAGCTCCTGGGACAGGCGCAGGCTGTGGTTGTAAAGGTCCCTGTATGTGTGCTGGCCATGCTGGTCAACGAGAGCAATTCTGTCCGCAAAGGCCAGGGCACGGGTGTACACAGGGGCGCTCCCGTCAGCACAGACAGCTGGGGCCGTGTGCAGGGGTCTGCTCCTGCCACCTCTCCAGGGGGCCAGCCGCTGGGAGGCCACAGCACAGAGCAGGCGCGGGAAGGACATCATGGGATGGGGCAGCATCACACCAGCTTGATGGACCTGGGGCAGGGCCAGAAGAGAGGAACAGCAAGCAGGGTCACCCGTCCGTTCTCACCTCTGCCGGCCTGACGGAGCGTGCCCACTGCATCCCCAAGATAACCTCCCCAGGCAGAAGGCAAGGCACACCATGTGACACCTTCCGGGTTCAACCACTGCTCGACATTCCAGCTCTTGTCTACTCTCAGGGATGGACTTCAAAAGCAGTCAAGATGCTAAAACAACAAAACTCAGTAAAACCAAAGAAAAGCGAATTCAGTAATTCTGAAAAAAAGTAAAATTCTTAAGAATGGTTTTTATTTTTTGTTTTTTTTTTTAAAGATTTTATTCATTTATTTGACAGACAGAGATCACAAGTAGGCAGAGAAGCAGGCAGAGAGAGAGGAGGAAGCAGGCTCTCCGCTGAGCAGAGAGCCCGATGCGGGACTTGATCCCAGGACCCTGAGATCATGACCTGAGCTGAAGGCAGAGGCTTAAGCCACTGAGCCACCCAGGCGCCCTGAAGAATGGTTTTTAAAAACTCTGAGCTGGAAAATGACTAGCCAAGAGGGGAAAGCCCCAAGGACCGCTCAGCACCGCTTCTCTGTCTACACGCGGGGCAAGCCCAGACATGTGGCTCACTTCTGCTCTGCGCACCCCCAAAGGGAGGGCATGTGGGGACAGAGGGCCGTGAAGAGTCTCAAGGTGCGTGGACACGTCCTGGGAGTGTCAGTCCAGCTTTAAGCTGAATTGGGATTCCTCCCTCTCCCCCTGCTATTCTAACTATTAAAATAACCGCCCAGTGTGGCCGGCCAGGAGGAAGAGCCTGCTGAAAGGGGCTGTGGCCAGCCGGCGTCCAAAGGCAATGTCCTGAGTGCCAAGGCAAGGGAGAGCCAGGCAGGGCCAGGCAGCCTCCTGCAGTGGGTCTGAGGCTCTGGCCTTTGTGGGCTGGTCTGGCTCCGTGCCCATGTCCTGCGCGGGGACAGCACCTCACGGGGACAGCCGTGGGCGTCCGCACCTAACAGGAACGGACGCACACTTTCCAGATTGCTTCTGCAGGCACAGCTCCATTGCAGAGTCAGGAGCCCACAGCCACGCTGCCTCCAGCGGAACTGGAAGACTCCTTCCCAGAGCCAGGGTGGCCGTAAGGTCAGTAACAACCCTTTGCTCTGGTCTGCTCACTCTTCCCCACCGTCGCCTCTGGCGCTTGGGGTCACTGCGCCTCCCTCCCTGGGTTCAGCCCCTGGCCTGAGCCCCTTTCTGGGCTCCGTGACTCACTTGTTCCCCAGGGATTCCTAATAGCACCATTTGACACAGGAAGTGAAGATGTCCCTCCCACACTCTGCCTCTCAAGCTGTTTGTGCCTCTCAACCTGACCTTCAACCACCCTGTTCAGTAAACAAGGAAACCACCTTTGACCCTAGCTCACGCAAAAGAAAATTCAAAACTGCTCGGCCGGCAGGCAGGCATGGACGGAGCCCAGCCTGGGGCTTCCCTCCCCCAGCTGAGCACACCGGAGCCGGCAGCCGCATCAGCCCATGACTGCACGCCCACCGTTCCCATGGGCGGCTAGGCCCCAGAGACCCCAGACGGCACCTCTGAATGCCACCAGCCGGCAGGATGCCTGCCAGCCATGAATGGCAGAACAGAAGCTCTAAGTGTTGTCCCCTCTGCGGCAGGCCCGGCAGAACACAGATGCTTAGGAACGACCTGGGCAGGCAGGAGCTGGGCTCCCCTGCTGCCTCCCTCCGGCTCAGTCTCCCACACCCCCCAGCTCGGCAAGCTCTCTCCCCCAGAGATCCACGCTTTTCTCTCTCCCAGGAACTTGCTCGGGGGGAACTAATGTGTTATTGTTTGTTGTGCGTACTAAACAGTTTTGTTCTCTGTTCTTAATTTAACAACAGATTATACGCAACTCTATAATTACCTAACCAAACAAACACTCCAGGGCAGGGAGAGCTGCCCGAACAGGGCGATGTCTTGAACGCGAGCCGCTCAGCACGCTGGTCCTGGGGCAGCTGGGGCTCCACACAGTCTCTGCGCAGGCCAGCCACGCCGCAGCAGACCCCGAGGGCCTCCGAGGACCCTCTCAGCTGCGGCTCCTGCTCCGAGGTGCCGCGCAAATATTTCTCAACGCCCCACAGCCCCCACCAGACGGCGGGCCCTCAGATGCGCCAGAGCCATGCCACTCCCAGATGAGGGAGGCAGTCTTCCAGAGCCGCCGCGTCCTACCACTTCTCTGCACCCTCGTCCTGACCCCCACAGAGGGTTCAGAGGTGGACTGGGGGCTGTTTCCACATCTCTAGACTTCTGTTAGCATAAAGAAACCTGACACGCGGTAAGGCAACAGTAATGCCATAAGTGCATCAGACATGCCAGTTTCGGGAAGAAAGAGCTGACGAGAGGCAAAGCAGTGTATCCTGAGGGGCTTCCTGTCCCCACTTCTTGCAGACCCTCCTGTTCCCCCTACAGGCAGTGGGGAAAACAAAACAGAGAGTCTGCAACCAGGAAACCTGTTACCCAGCCTCTCTGGCCGGATTCTTGTTGGGGAGAACGCAGGGGAGACGTCCCAGGGTGTGCGGTGGAGGGAACAGTGTCCTCTGGGGTGTTAAGGAGCAGGGCACCCCCGCAGTTAGAAACAGCTGCTTCTCCCAGCCCTCTCCCGGGAGAGGCAGTGCCGGGTCCAGGTCTCCCCGGGGGGGGGGGTCTCCCCTCCAGGATCTCAAAGCACAGACACCTCCTGCCTCCTTCACTGGGAGAGGGGACCAAGTGCCTGCGTCTGCTGGGGCCCCAGAAGCAGCACTATCCTGAGCCAGACGGTGGCCGTGAGAAGCTGGAGCCCGGGTGCTGGCGACACAGAACTGGAAAACAGGGCTGCGCCCACCTTCCTCCCTCACGGGGCCTCGGCCAACTCTGCAAGCAGGGTTGCGGGTGGACGCTGCGAGAGGCGGTCACCGAAACAACCCCCAGAGAACCCAAGAGGGAAAGTCACCTGCCTGAGACCACAAAATAACACGAGAACCAGTGATCGAAGCCCAGGCCTGGCAGGTCCCCCCCACACTCCCTTTCGGCCGTAGGACAAGTGGCAAGGAGTGTCCACAATGGGGAGCCGCCCGGAGAGGCTGACCTCTGAGTCAACTCAAGAGGCCCTGGCAGCCAGACTGCCCCCAGGACCCGGGGGGGGCCCTCTGGCTAGGGCACCAACTCAGCCCTCCCAAAGGGTAATTCAGTATCACTTCCAAGATAAGACAAAATTTAAAAGCCTCAGAAAATACATGCCCTTTGCTTCCAGGTTGTTCTCCTTGAAATGAGCCCTCAGAAAACAATCAGAGACGCACAGAGGAGATGTTCACGGCAGCACTATTTATGATACTGAGAACTGGTTCTAAACCAAAGGGTCCAGATGGGGTCTGCGGAGGTCAGCGGGGAAGGGTGCGTGCTGGCCGCCAGGCCGTGTCCTGCCAGAGCACCAGCGCCGGGCAGGGAAAACCCCAGGTGTTCCTCAGTTACAGGGGCGCATCCGTAACTTACACGGATGTCCGTGTTTTCTCAGCACTTCCCTGTTTTCTCCAGTTTTTCTGAAATGAGCATGTACGACCTTCATAATCCGGCTTTTTAAAAGCCTCGTAAATGTCACTTGTTTCTTAAAACTGGAGATGCTTGAACTTCAGTATTAACATTTTCTTTCACACAAAAAAGAAAACAACAAAAAGCTTTTGTTCTGGATGGTGGGTCTAGGGTTTGCGAGAGCCTGTGGCTCCATTCCTCAAACGGTAGAAGCGGACGGCAGTCTGCCCTCGGTTAGACTCCTGCTTCCCAGAGGTTTGTGAGGCCAGTGACGGCCGAGCCGCCGCACACACACCGTGCACACGCCGTGCACACGCACACGTTCGCGGCCACCCGCTGGAGCGTCCGGGCCAGGGGCGGGATGCGGCAGGCGTGTCCTCCTGGGAGGGGGAGGGGCAGCGGCGCTGCGGCTGGGGGTGGGGGGCAGGAAGGGGCCGCCGGGCCAATGCGGGGCTCCCGGGCTCCCAGTGGGTAGTTCCAGGAGCAGATGTCCAGCAGAGGCCCAGGGCTCACAGGGGCCTCACAGCAAAAGTAACTTGATTTGGGTAAACGTGGCCGGAGTCCCCTGCAAAGAGGCTGCCCAGATTTGTTCTCCCGCCCAACCCCGCCCGAGCGGCTTTAGGTGGCTCAGGCTTGTGACCCAGAACTCGCTCCTTCATACCCTCGTTGTAGCTTGACTCTCCGCATCAGGGTCCGCCCGGACCAGCGCAAGCACCGGCCTCCGGGGCAGAAGACTGTGTGTCTCCCTGGCCGACACCTCCGGGTCCAGAAAGACCAAGAGACCCGCAGGAGGGCCCCGCCGGCGACCGCAGGCCTCTTTGGTCGTGGGGGCCCGCCCCTCGCAGCGGCTGGCCTGGAGGGACGCGGCCGCGAGGTACCTGCAGTGAGGCCCCGGGCAGTGCCACCGCGCGGCCAACCTGCCTTCGGGGAGCTGGGCCGGCCCCTCCCCCAGGGGCCGCGCCGCCCAGGCCGACCGCCAGGCCCTGCGGGCCGCGGGGAAGCCTCGCCTGGCCCGGGCGCTCCTCTGCCCGGCCGCCCCACGCGCGTCAGCCCGGCCCGGCCGTCCTGACAGGACCTGCCACGCGCCGCACGCGGCCCCGCTACCCCTACGGCCCCGGGCTCTTCCCGAGCGGCCACTCACGGCCGCAGAGCAGCATCCCCAGAGGCCCTCCCGAGGCGCGGACCCGAGGCCCCGGCCCGGAGCGGAGGCCCCGGCGGCCGCCCAGCGCCCCACGCGTACCAGGCACCGGCACGAGCGTCTCCGTCCGCGCCGCGCCTGCGCCGGAACCGGAACCGCGGCTGCGCGCGCACCCCGCGTCCGGCACTCGAGCGCGTCCCCCGGCGCGTGCGGCTCCTCGGCGGCGGGTTCCGGGCGCGGCCGGGCGGGCCGTGGGCTTGCGTGGAGTCGGCGGCCGCGCCCGCACGAGGCCGTGTACGGCCCGACGGCCCAGGCCACTCCGGCGTGCGGGCCTCCCGCGAGGACGGCGCTGCCCTGGGACCAACCCTCCGGACGCGGGGGGCAGAGAGACCGCGGGGTGGAGAGGGCAGAGGAGGACGGGCGGGGCCGAGCTGGAGGCTCTGTCGGGAAGGGAGCGCGGCTTGGCGGGGGAGACAGAGAGACGGACGGCAGCGGGGCCGCGGGGTGGAGGGAGGGGTGGGGGAGGGCGCCCGGGGTCCGGCAGGAGTGGGGGAGGGCGCCCGGGGTCGGGCAGGGGTCGGGGAGGGCGCCCGGGGGTCCGGCAGGGGTGGGGGAGGGCACCCGGGTAGGGCAGGGGTGGGGAAGGGCGCCCGGGGTCCGGGCAGGGGTGGCAGGGGTGGGGGAGGGCGCCCGGGGAGGGCAGGGGTGGGGGAGGGCGCTCAGGCCGCAGCGGCTCGCGGGGTGTGCAGCAGAGCGGGGTTGACCGGGAGCGTGACCAGGGCCGACCTGAACTACAGGCGGGACCTAAGGCGCCATGCGATGCTGATGAGGGAACAGAAGGTGACTGAGGAGGAGGCACAAACCCTCATCCGTGCCATCAGCAGGTGGACCTTGGGGAGGTGCTTAGGGCACGAGGCACCTTCCTACCTTGACCACAGGCGCCAGGACACAGCCAGACCATGAACCAGGAGCGGGTCCTACAGAGGGGAGTCAGCTGGCTCCTGGTGTCCAGCTTCCAGGGCTGTCCATTCTGGCAGACTGAGCCCAGTTGGATAGACTTCTTCCTTCCCACCGCACATCCCGTCCCGCTCCATTCTCCTTCAAACTCCCCCAGGAGCTAGCCACCCCTTGACGCCCCGGAAACCCCTACTTCACTCCAGATGCCTGAGATTGCCCCTGCTGCCCCCCAGCTGCCTGTTTCCGTGGAGGCCTGAGTCAGATCCTAGCATCCGTCCTGCTCCCACTCCTCCCCGGGATCCCCTCCTGACCGGTGGGAGCGGCCATGCCCGGGGGAAGATGACACTGGCAGATTATCTGGTGCATGTGCTCCTTTGAGAGATCTGAACAAGGGAGGGAGGGTTTGGGCATAGAGAGGGACAATCACACAGAAAAGGGATCAGGAGAAAGGGTGACCGTTCATACAGAGAACACGGGAAGACATGCAGCCGAGGCAGGGAGATCATGGTGTTCTAGAAGGCCCTTCCCCACAGCACTTACAGATTCACAGCCATGGACACATCCACATGGTGCCCACTCCCTGCAAACGTTGACCTAACCAAGTCTATGGCCGAGTCTCAGAAGGAGGGATGGGGTACGGGAAGGGCACGGCTGGAGGGAGAGAGAGCACTGTGTGTCCACCACAGGAGCAACAGGGACAGGAATGCGGGTGGAGGCCATGCAGGAGGGAAGCAGCACCACCTGTGTGGGCAGAAAGGGGAGGGTGGTCCCTCCAACCAGGTGTAACTGTGATAAAACCATTTTTTTTAACTATAAAATCTTAAAGGGGGAGGGAACGAGGAAGCACTTCATGTAAACTTCCTGGCTCTGAGACAGCGGGAGCCCCTGCCCCACATGGCCACGGGGGCTGTGATCCTGCTTCTGGCCCCCAAGTGCACCCGGAGGACCCCCGAGGGAGGGTGTCCACCAGGCACAGTAAATCATCATGGCCCCTCAGTGTTTCCACAGCCTTCCCTTGGCCTCGAGGCAGTTCACAAGGCCAGGTGTGCAGATGCCCCCGTGTCCCCAGGCGTGTTCCAGACACAGACATAGAGCCCCGCCCTCCTGTAGCTCAGGGCTTGCGGATCAGTGAGGGGGCACGTGCAGGGAGTGAGTGGTGAGAACACGGACACATGAACAAGGCATATGCCACATGAGATCATGGACTGACCATATCCCCCCAGAGTTCCTGTGTTCAAACTGTCCCTTATGTTAAGAGTGGGGTCTTGGCAAGGCAGTTAGGATAGATGAGAGTGTGAGGCAGAGCCCCCGGTGAGTCCCAGGAGAGCTTGCCTCCTCTCTGCTCTCTGCTGCACAAGGACACAGCAGGTGACGGGTCCTGGCCAGGGTGCCGGCTTTCAGCAGATGCTGGGCTTGGACTGGCGTGGCTGTGTGACCATCTGGCAAGGGCTGCACTGTCCCCATCTCACAGATGAGGAAACGAGCTCTGAGAAGTCATGGTGCGTGTCCACACTCGTGCCTACCATGTGCCGGAGCAGGGATTTCCAACACAGAACCCGCGTGCTGCACGCCTCCCACCTTGTCGCGGCAGAGGCTGACAGCCAGCCAGACACACGTGTCCCTTAGCTTCAGATCAGACTCCATCCCACATGCCGCCACACTGACTTCCTCCGTAAAGAAGGAGTCATCTCCACGAGCTGCGTCCTCGGAGCTGTTCACGGCCCCGCCACCCCCGACGGCCGCAAACCAGGAGACACCCCACATGGCCCACAGCAGGCCTGGCGAGTTAGGGGAGTGGAGTAATGTGACACTGTGTCACCATGAGAAGGGTAAGAGGAAAGCCCTACAGAATGCTAGAATTGCTTACAACAATCTGTGGTTGAATAAAAACAGTGAAAATACTTTCTAGGCGCCCGGATGGCTTCGTTGGTTAAGGGCCAACTTGATTTTGGCTCAGGTTGTGATCTCAGCGTTGTGGGATCGAGCCCTGAGTCAGGCTCTGTGCTCAGTGCAGTCTGCTCAGGAAGCTCTCTCCCCCTGCCCCTCCTCCTGGTCATGCATGTGCTCTCTTTCTAAATAAAACCTTAAAAAAAATTAAAAAGTAGAACACAAAATTGTACATGTAGTAGGACATCCCACAGTGTGTGTGGCCTGAGCGTGCAGGACAGCGTGAGAAATGGCAGCAGGTGTCTTCTGACAGGGTGAGCTCCTGCAGGCCCCCATGTCACCCCTTGAGCCCACACATGCTCCCCGCACCTTGAGTCCTACAGCTGGCAGGTCCATGTCAGCCTGGGGAGGTGAGCCCCTCCCTTTCCTGGAGCCCCCCGAGGGAGGTCCTGTCCCAAACCTGGACTACCGGTAGATCTGACCCTGGGAGAGGGGTGCCCCGGGGAGGGAGTCTTCAGTGGGCAGGGCTTCCGTGGGGCTGTGTGGTGCTGACCTGCCCAGGCTGCTCCCATGTCCGATGGGGAGCCCCCACGAACGTAAGGGGGTGCTGTTGGTGTCCGGGGCTTCTCGTCAGCAGAACAGTAAGGGCAGCCCCACCCCCGTTCCTGGTGGACTCCCACTACGAGAACCTCGGGGCCAGGACGCTCACAGTTGCTCTGAGACACTAACCGCTGTCGCTGGTCATCAGCATCTCAGTCAGCGGCCCCTCTGCGGACTGCCCAGAGCGGGAGCTCAGCACGTGGATGTTGGAGTAATGGGGCGGCCCCTCCAGAGGGCAGACTGGAGTGGTCATGGCCTCTGCATGGGGCGAGTGGCACCCCAAAACTGTGGGCGGGATCGTGGGCAGCCCGGCCTCACCCTGAGGCCCCCTGTCCACTCCGGGCCCCCCAACTTCCCGGAGGAAATTGTTCCAGCCAGAACATCCTGGGGATGGGCAGAAAGGCAGGCTAGGAACACCGCCCCCCTCCCCCTTGGTTCTGTTCACTCTTCCAGCTTAATGAGCCCAATCTGCCGGGGGCACTTGGGTCACAGCTTTGCACTTGATTGGAGCAAAACAGGCCTGGCTGGTGGCGGGTTCCACAGGAAGGGAGCACATTCCCTTCCCGCCGTCGGCCTGCGATGGTCGGACAGGGAGTGGGTGTTGGCCAAGGAGGGGTTCCACGGCCCTGGGTGTGTGTCCAGGGGTGGGCTAGCAGCAGTGAGGGTCCTATTCTGATCCCGCCGGCGGCCGCCAGCTTCCCAGCACCTGTGCCCACGCAGGTCCCATCCCAAGCGATAGGGCCGGCCTGCGTCAATGCCGGGTTTGCTGTGTGTGACTTGTGGGCAAGCTCCTACGAGGCATTAGCATCCCGCCCGGCTCGCTGTCCGTCGCCCGCCCGGGGGCCACCGGCCACCATGTTGCAGGAGGCTCAGCAGCCCCGGGGGCGGGCCACGTGCGAGGTCCCGGGGCCCCACCCACAGCCACGTTAGCGTCCACTGGGAAGCCGTTGCTCCAGCCCCGGTTGGGCCTCCAGACCCAGCGGCGGCCCGTGTGGACCTTCCAGCACCACCTCGGGGAGCCCCGCCCACTCCACGGAGCCGCTCCTGGACGCCTGACCCCGGAAACCGTGCGAGATAATAAACACTCGTGATCTCAAGCCACTGAGTTCATGTGAGCACAGCAACAGAGAAGGAAGCACTGCTCTGATGTAGGGCTGTGTGACATTTGACAAATTACCCTCGGGGTCTGGTTCTACCTGAGATAAGAACGCTGCTTCCAGAGGATAGTGTAAAATTACGATTTTCCACGTAAAGCCCTTAGTCCTGTGCCCGCAATATGGCAAATGCTGAATAAGTAGTTTCCCCCTAGATCACATCATACAAACGTGTGCACCTCAGAATGGGGGGATCAGAAAGACCTCAGTCCAGACCGGTGGGTTCAAGGAAGGCGTTCTGGGAGCAGCGTCCGAATCGGCGCTGGAAGGCCAAGCAGGACTGAACACGGGGAGGGGTGGGGGGACGGGAGGCAAGCCCCGCTGTGAGCAGTCCATGCTCAGCAGAAACGGGGGCCTGAACAGACCGTGGAGGGCGGCTGAGGGGGCGCTGGGTGCTGGGCTGGAGGACTCCAGAGCTTCCACTAGGAGGGCGGGGAGGGGGGTGCTCCGCCCGGCCGGTCGCGGCAAGGCCACGCCTGGGTCTCAGGTATGCCCGCGCGGGAGGCACGCAGGAGACATGGATGAGGGGTGAAGACCTCCCGACTCTCACATCTGCTCACCCCAGAGCTCGAGCTGCCAATTCTGGCGGGACCGATCATCAGAGGGGTGACACGCGTCGGTCGGAACTGATGGATCACCTCCTCATTCCACAAAACCCAGGAAAACAGCTCTGGAGGATTCCGTCATTGCCCACTGGGCAAACGTTCGCCGCTCTACCTCCCCTCTTTCCTCTGGATCCTGATTTTGTTCACATTCCTGCCTTCCCCAAGAGTCTTGTGCTTCAGGGAAAGGGACCTCAGACCCCCATCCCCAAGAGAGCAGATCATGACTGGCCCAAACCAGTCACGGTGGGCTCATTCTCCCTGTAGAGACTCTGGTCCAAGAGATGTGAGGGCAGGCCCGGGGATGTTGTTCTCACCAACGAAAATGAGATGCACCGCGAGAAGCAGCCTCAAGCCGCCCGTGGCAGACGCTGCGTCTGTGATGTCTGGAGCCACCGCAGCCATTCTGTCGCCGTGAGAAGCATCACCCCAAGAGCGAGCCAACGGGAGAAGAGGTCGACAGCCTGAGTCCTGGGACATGCAGAGCCAGGGCACCTGGTATGTCAGGAGCTGTCCTGCCCCTGAAGTTGTGCAGCTCTGGCCATTCTGGGTTTGGTTTTCTGTTATTTACACACAAAGTTACCTGAAGGTGTCAGGGAGGAGGAGGAGACTCATGAGCACCCGGTCAACTGACCACCTTCCTTGCTGAGTGGGGACCAGGGAGGAAGAAGTAAGGAGGAGCCATGCTGCTGGGGTTCCAACCCGAGGCCCTACAACACACCCCAGCGCTGTGAGTACGGACTGTGGGGCTCCCTAGACGCAGGGTTTGGAGGCTGGGGAGGCCCTTGCCTGCAGCAGGCGGACCCTATATTCAGATGAATTCTGTTGTTTCACTCTTTCCCGAGCGATCCTTGCCCTGTGGTGCCTTAAAGCGGCTAAGCCGGAGCCTAGCGGAGGCCGCGGCCCCGGGCCCTCAGTGGCTCCCACACGCTGCTGGGAAACTCACTTCCCCCGAGACGGCCCTTGATGAGGCAGCAAGGAGGACCGGTTCCATGGCCTCATCCTTTAGAACCTTCCGTGACAAGCTAAGTGCACACAGACCTCTTCCCTTGCTCTGGTGGCAAACTCGTGTCAACCAGCCGGGGCTCGGGGATGAGCAGGACGGCGGCAACCCCTCTTTCGGGCTGGGTTTGTGAGGATGCTCCAGAAAGCTGGTCTCTGCACGGATGCATGGGGGTGAGCCTTGTCCAGCGCACTGAGGGCCCGCGTGGAACAAGTTGGAGGGAGGTGGATCCACTCCCACGTGAGTGGCGACATCCACCGGCTCCTGCCTGCAGACAGCGAGGCTGCGGCGTCTTGACCTCTGGCCTCACCCAGCTCTGCAGCTCAAACAGGCTGAGGGCCGTCCCGGCTTCCATGACTGCAGGCAGCGGTTCCAGGAAGAAGTGCCCTGGTGCACACAGCCCTCCCACGGGCCCCGATCCCCTGGAGAAGCCATGACACCCTGCTAACCCAGCAGCTGTCCTGGGAGAAAGCGTACACACAGGCCCTTCCAGGGGAAAGGAGGTGAGGCCAGGGGCCACTGGAAGAGAACTTAGGAGCGGACTCCAACGTGGTATGCAAGAGGACGGGGGTGTCCACAGAGCAATCAAGGTTAGACTCGTGTTCAGTGAGGGCTCCTGGCCTGCTCGTCCCTCCTCCCTTCTCTCTCACGGAGAGCATGCCAGCATCTCCCTGCAGGTCTCCGCACAGCAGGAGGAGCTTACCCAGGAATCGGGGATGCCAAGGGACTCCGCTGAAGCAGAGGTGGGGTGTGCACAGGGGGGCCTATGAGGCAGGTGAGGCCAAGAAGCTTCAAGCTGGCCACTTTGATCCTTAATTGTCCTTTGTCCCTTTCTTCTTGCTCCACTGGGCTTCCGAGGACAGTCTGCAAAGTGCTCTAGCCAGGTCTGCAAGTGGACCACCCTTAGGCCCGGCCTCTTAACAACGGATGTCCTGATTTCCCCTTTGTTTAGGAAGACTCACCCTGAAAGCAGATCAGAGAGGATGTGTGACCTGCCAGGACACACAGAACCTGGGCCTGCCTCTGGGAAGGCACTCAGTAGGCCTGGTGGTGTGGGGCCAGGCGCCCATGGCGACAGAGATGGCTGGTGTCACAAGGAGGGTGCTGCAGGGCTCCTGGACAGCGGAGTGGAAGCAGCTGTGCCAGACAACACACCTGTGGACATCTGAACACCTGCCCGGCCCTTTCTCCTGCTGTCAGATAGGAGCCGAGAAAGGTGTGGTGTCTACTCAACATACCACAGCTCCTAGGTCCAGGAGGGTCTCAGGCTGCCCGGAGTGGTGCTGTGGGGCCAAGGGGTGGGGACATGGCGTGGGCTTCAGGGTCAGCCCCAGTCTTCAGAGCACATTTACTGTTGGGAAGCTTCCCAGTTGTTCCAGAGCCCGGCTCTGCCTAACCTAGGCTCACCCCACATCCTGGGCTTAGCATGCACCTGGGGCAGGAGGTGAGCGCAGCACAGTGTTGGCCCAGAGAGGCCCTGTCTGGCCCCTTGGGAGGCCCAGCAGATGCCCCTGTGGGGCCTGCCCTCACAGTCCCCATCTCGGCCTGGCCTTGGCCTCTCTCCTGGTTGTCTCTGCTGTTCTCCGCAACAATGACTGCAGAACTCAGGCTGCTCTCAGCTCAACACTCCTGGAGACCCTGGACCCTGAGCCAGCACCTGCCTGGCCCCTGCCTTCCCGCAGGCATGGGCTGTTTTAGTGGCCAGAAGCAGCTGTCAGAGGCTGGCGGTGGACAGGCTGCCCCACACGGGGCTTCCGTAGCCTGCTCCGCCCTTGCAGGGCCCCCACAAAGCCTGTTGCCCACAACACTTCTCCTATCTTCGTGTTTTCCGTGCCAGCGGTCCCGGAGCACGGGTGCGCCGGCTGCAGGGGCACGTGATTCCGTGAAACAGCCGTCTGAGCAGTCTCTGTCCCAAGCCCCAGGCTGTTCTGCTGGGTGCGGTGCTCGTACTCTCCCTGCCGCCACCCAGCCCCTCTGTGCCTCCGTCACCCTTCCCCGAATGCAGCAGGTGGGACTGGATGTTCTTGTCCCCTCCCAGGGCCCTTCCTGTGCAAGACTCTGTCCTGTCTCTCTGGAACCTCTGCCCCTGGGTCCCTGCACTCCGGAGAAAGTCTGGGGGCCAGCCACCACCTGTTACCCTTCGTCACCACAGCCCCAGGGTCAGGCTGGTCCATGGCCCAAAACAATGGCATCCATAGAGGCTCCATGTAGAGACAGCTGGGCCCTTGGGGAACTGGACAAGGCACAGGAAGGACGAAGTTGCAATGATACAGTGACAACAGTGACATGGGCAGTACACTGAGCCCTCACCCTGGGTCAGCAGGGGCCCAGTGACTCCACAAAACTGTCCCATGGGGGCTTCTCAAGCCCACAGAAGGGCCATGATCTCTCTCTTTTTACAGCCAAGGAGAGTGGCGTGAGGGGACACTTGGAATGGACAGCAGGCAGATGCTCCTGGTAAAGGGTCATGCAGGCCCCACTGCAGTACAGTACGGTCAGGCCCCCGATGCTCTGAGTCCCTGCACTACCACTGCCTGGCTGTGCGACTTCAAGCAAGTCATTACGCTCTCATTATGCCTCACTGTCCTCCTCTGTAATCATAGATGATCAGTAGCTAATATGAGAGTTAAATGAGTTAACATGTACAGACTACTGCCGGCCCTAGAGTGGGTGCAGTTAGACATCACCACCATCACCACCATGACCATGACCATCACCACCATCACCACCATCAGAACCACTACCAACATCACTAGCACCATCACCACCACCATCACCGCCATGACCATGACCATCAGCACTATCACCACCACAACCACTACAACCACGATCACCACCATCATCACCATCATCATCATCACCACCATCATCACCACCA
>ML093422.1:23541-97223 GCA_003697995.1 Taxidea taxus jeffersonii | reverse complement strand
AGCATGACCCCAAAGGTGGGAAGCCCACGGATGGGAAGTTGAATCCCGTGGGCACCCCGGAACTGATATGAGGGGGTGGCTTATGGGCAGGAGGATTGAAGGGGTGGGCAGAGGCGGGCCGGGGCAAGGGTGGGCCACCGGGCTGCGAGGAAGCTGGTGGGAAAAACAGGTGATAAGAGTCTGAACTTGGAAGTTGTGAGAGGAGGAGCCGTCTGACTGGGGGCTGCTGCTTATTAGCACCTGGCTGGCGAGTAAAGGGAGAGTTGGTAAGGTGGGTAGAGGCCCGGGTGTAGCCGAAGGAAAACCGCGGAGGGAGCGTCTTGGGAACCATGGAGGGGAGTCCCTCGTGAAGAGGTTGGAAGGGGATCCTGTTTGGATAACCACGTTCTGGAGAGGAAGTCGTTGGTCTCAGTGGGGCATGAGTAGAATCTTTGTGAGGATTGGTACTCTTCAGAATTTAAAGTGGCCTGCTGCCGTGGTTCAAGTATGGAGATAGAAGATCTGCGAGTTATGTCCATTTTTATGGAACTTCTAAAGTTATTAAACAGATTGTTAAGGACTGAGAAGTGTACTCTGCAGCTTATGGAGTGAGAACTTACCTATCCTGAGAAGGGAGTGCAGTGTTTGGGGAGAGGGGGCTGAGAGGCCTCTTTTTAGCATGTGGAGGTGGAATATTTGCAGGAGGGGTTGAAGGATGATGATAGTTTCCTTGAAGAGTGGAAATTGGACAGTGGGGAGGAAGTAGTAACCGGGAGGGTAAGGAAGGAAGAAGTGGGATGGTAGGTGTTGGATGGGAAATCTGGTTGCAATCTAGAGATGGTTTTACTCTTGGAAGCAAACGTGATTTGGGACGGAATTGTACTGCTTTCCCTTGTTAGAAAAAAATACAATTGAGTGGGAAGAGCATGGCTTTCGGAGTTGGAAGACTTTGTCTGGTAGTCCTGTTCATCACTGACTTGCTTTATAACTGGGCAGGATAGTAAGTTCTCCATTCCCTTTCCCTTACCTATTAAATAGGGAATTGCCTTTTCCATAGGTTGTAAAGATTAAATGAATAACTTTACAAAGCACATGGCAAACTGTAAAGTGTTGCATTTTATTACATTATAGTTAGGGAAACAGCAAAGAAATGGGTAATACATGAAAATAAAGAATGGTTTTAGGTAGAGGGCTTTAATGGAGTAGATGTTTTGTGGTTGAAGTTATGGTAACTCATTGTGTCTTCGCATAGGGAAAGAGGATTAGTGATGGAAGATGATAATTCAAAAGGGAACTTCAGTGCTCAAAAAGAAGATAACTGAGAGTCTGCAAAAAGTAACACTAAAAGAAGAATTAAAACCTTGATGAACAGCTGTGACTGCAAATGTATTTTTTAAAGTGTTAACTAATTGGATAGTTTTGAGTAGCAGTGAGCTGCCTCTCCTTAGCAGGTATTAATGGAACACAAGGTCACAGTTTGAGTTTTCTTATGGACCAAATTAAGTTCCATAACTAACTTAACTAATTCTTCTTGAGCTCTTAACACTGACTGGCCCAGCTGAGAGTTCTGATGGCTGCCCTTCTGCTTTTACTGTGCCATACAGAGACTGGATGGTTGAAGGGGTAAACACAGGGGCCAAGAAGTGGGGAAAATGAGCATGTTTTGCTAGATATTTTGGCCACACACTATCTGATGTTGGACAGCTCTACTAGTTAAGGGGGGACTACTTTGTGAAGTTTGGTATTTTATAATATTTATCCTTCTGAAATACTTCATTCTCAGCTGCTTTTGCTTTATAGGCAAAGAAGCTTCTTGAAATCAGAGTGGTTATTAGCCTGCTACCTTTAGCAAGTTTTGAGATGGTGAAAGTTTTTACAGCATGTTGAGAGAGGGAGGTGTTTGAGGAGGGAGGATTGGGAAACCAAGCAGCATTCTAGGTTCTGATAGTTACCATAGGTAATTATCCATGTAAGGTACACGTTTAATTCTCACTAGTCCCTGAGGTAGGTGACCATTCTGTATTATGGAGGAGGAAGCTTAGGCTGAAGAGACCAAGTGATCTGTCCAAGATACTTCACCTGTGATGCTTTATTTTGTTTGACACAAATTCCCACATCATTGTTTTCATTCTCCTTGTAATATAAGTATGGAAAAGGCATTCCAAAAGTACATGTGAACTGAGTTTTGGATTAGCTCTCATTTTGCAGTATCTTTGTCACTGCTCCTTTGGTTCATGTAAATAGGTGGTTTTTTTGTTTTGTTTTGTTTTCTTTTTTTTTTAACAGACTTGTACTTCACTCATTTGTATATGGCCTTTAGGAAAATCAACCTTGTGGGAACTATTGTGGCAGTATAGATTTGTCTGAGGATAATGTCAGTAAAGAATGTAGAAAGTAGATGTTAGAAGAATGAAAATAGGTTCCTTAGGATTTTTTCTTTTTTTAAAGATTTTATTTTTAGAATCTCTACATGTAAATGGGGCTCGAACACACAATCCTGAGATCAGGAGTCATAAGGTCCACTGACTGAGCCAGCCACGTGCTCCATGATTTTCACATAATGATATGTAAATTATAAAGCAAGATTGGCCATGAGGTGGTGATTGTTGAAGCTTAGTGATGAGTACTCGGAGGTTTATTGACACATTTACATTTACATTTACTTACTTACTTATTTATTTATTTAACAGCGATCACAAGTAGGCAGAGAGGCAGGCAGAGAGAGAGGGGGAAGCAGGTTCCTTGCTGAGCGGAGAGCCTGATGTGGGGCTCAATCCCAGGACCCTGGGACCATGACCTGAGCTAAAGGCAGAGGCTTTAACCCACTGAGCCACCCAGGTGCCCCAACATGTTTACATTTTTAATAAAAAGTTAATTTAAGAAAACTAATACACATGTTCTTCATGCTGTTTTCTGGTTTCTCGTGCTTGCTTTCTGTGTTTAGAAGCCAGAATGGGTGTGCTGAATTAAGAATAAGTAGATTATGACCTGATGAATGAGGGGGCACAAGCCACTTGGGTATTTGGCAGGTAGCTTTCTCAGCATCTGAGCTCCCACTTTGGGGAAGGGAAATCCAAGGGGTCATTTCAATTGAAGATGCAGTTTCAGTATACCCATACCGGGGAAGTACAGTAGCCCCCGTTATCTGTGGGGTTTACATACCAGGATCCCAGTGGATGCCTGAGGTTGAGGGTAGTATCGAACCCTGTATGTACTATGTTTTCTCTATATGTACATGCCTGTGGTAAAGTTCAAGTTATAATTTAGGCCTTGTAATAGATTAATAACAAATAATAAAACAACTACAACAATACACTGTGATAAAACTTATGTGAATGTGGCCTCAAGATATCTTATTGTACTGTATTCATCCTTCTTGTAACAATATGAGGTGATAAAATGCTTATGTGATGAGATGAAGTGAGATGAATGACATAGGCATTGTGATGTAGCATTAGACTATCGACCTAAGGATAATACATAAGGAGAATCATCTGCTTCTAGACTGGTTGACCCTGGTAACTGAAGCCATGGGGCTCAGTGAGCCAGGGAAAGGGCAGTCCTCTGTCCCAGGTCACAAGCAGGAGATACAGAGTAGGGCAGCAAACACCTATTCTAAGATGATGGAGGTGGAGGTCAGTAATTGGGGGTCTTCTAGAGGTTATTTTTAAAGGTGCCCCGGGGAAAAGCAAAGCCAGGACTTGTGGACCTCCTGAATTCAAATGGTTATCTAAATGTCCAGACTCTGGGTATGCTTACAGATAATCATACTATAAGATGGCTGGGCACCAACTCTGAAAAACAAATTTCTTGTCCTTGAAAGTTGTTTTCCTCATCACACTTTCTTCCAGCAAATTCTATCAAAATCCTATTACCCAAGGGTTCACCTGAAATTCCATGTAGCTGAGAAGCATTTTCTGAACACCCCAACTGAAAGTGATCTAATACCTAGCTTCTTCATTAGATTGTAAACTCCTTGAGGGAAAGGACACTGTTACACTACCCTTTGTCCTCCCATATGCTTAGCACATTGTCCTGCCCGTAGCTTCTACTTAAAACACGCTGATTGAATATGATAGGTTTTGAGGGTGGTTCTTCCTTTGTTGAAAGAATATTTTAAGTGTAAGGGAAAGCTACAGATAAGTATATATTAAAATCCTTGTACTTATAAAAGAGAGCTCTTGGTAACTTAGTTTCCTGGTGTCACAGTGCTGTAAGAATGAGTAATGCTATCCTTAATAAAGTTTTAAATAAAAGCTATTGACAGATGAAGTTAAAATAACTGGTAGTAACATCACAGTCTTTATCACCATGTACCCACAAGATTCAGCTTGTGTTCTTTTTACTTGTATACTGAGGATGTAAAAGAACTCATGTGAAAACACAAATAGGAGGTGCAAACTAGATTTTTATTAACTTGAGAAAAGCACCTTGCTCAATACATATTTGTGAGCGTTATTTTAGCATAAGTTCTGAAAACAGGAAACTTGTCTTTTTTTTTTTTAAGGGAACTTCTCTCTTGATTGAGTCAGTGCAGTACTTCAATCTTGGTGATAAAAATGATTTATGTTAGGATTAATATTGGTGTAGAAAGAAAAGGAAATAAGTACATATTAACTTCATCGAGATGAATTTTGTTACCAGAGTAGTGTCATAATATTTTATTGTGTGTTTTCTGGGTGCTAGGGCTTTAAAGAATTTCTAAGTAAGGAAACTGAGGCTCAAAGAATTTTAGTAACTTGCCAAATAACATGTAAATGGTGAAAGGGCTCAAAGTCAAGACTGTTTAATGTGAAGATTCTGTCACTGAATCTGTCTACTTCCATTTCCACAATCACTCCTCTAAGCGAGCCTATCTTTTGCTTGAGTTCCCTGTTAGCCTCCTCACTGGGACTCCCTCTCCCCATTCTCCACGTGATGGCCATTCTCCTCAGTGGACTTTTTGTTTGTTTGTTTTTTAAAGATTTTATTTATTTATTTGAGAGAGAGACAGTGAGAGAGAGCATGAGAGGGCAGAAGGTCAGAGGGAGAAGCAGACTGGCCATGGTGCTGGGAGCCCAAGGCAGGACTTGATCCCGGGACTCCAGGATCATGACCTAAGCTGAAGGCAGTCGCTTGAGAAGCTGAACGACCCAGGCACCTCTGAGTGGTCTTCTGATAGTTTAACTTAGATTGTGCCTGTCCTCTGTTTAAAACTCTTCAGTGGCCATACTTGGAATAAAATCCAGGTTCCTCAGTATGCTCTTCGTGGTCTCATCTTGTGTGTGTCTCTAAGGGTTGACAGACAATAAACAAACTAAAAGTTACACAGAGGGAGAATCTTTCTATTTGGGTACTCTCTTCAGTGTCTGGCATGTAGTGAGTAGCTGGTAAATACTTATTGAACGAATGAATGAGAACGCTTTCCCCTGCGCTAAGTATCCTAAGATCTACTCTAAGGATTGCATTATATTGAGGTAATATACTGTGATGATAATGGGCTTTATCCTGCTGGGATAAAGGTGCTACACCTGAGAATGAGAAATAACAGATCTCTAGAACTTTATGGAAGTCACTTCTCTGCAATTACTGTTGTGTATCAGTTGTATCTGTTGATGATCGTATCTGTTCTTTGTATCTTGAAGTCTTTGCATCTTATGCAAATTTTTAACCCACTGAGCCACCCAGGCGCCCCCTTATGCAGGTTTTTCAGAGAGAAACTATTTAGTTGAAAATGTGTGTCTAGCATTATAGACTTTAGATTTGCTCACTTTTAAAACATGTTTTGCTTATAGTTAAGGTGGTGTAATAATGGTTTGGTGATGTGTGATTCAGACTGAAATTAACCAAAACTAAGACCAGAAATTTGTACTGAAATCATTTTCCTCAGGGTTTTTTTTTTTTTTTTAATTTTTATTTATTTGTCAGAGAGAGAGAGCACAGGCAGACAGAGAGGCAGGCAGAGGCAGAGGGAGAAGCAGGCTCCCCGCCGAGCAAGGAGCCCGATGTGGGACTCGATCCCAGGACGCTGGGATCATGACCTGAGCCGAAGGCAGCTGCTTAACCAACTGAGCCACCCAGGCATCCCCTCAGGGTTTCTTATGAAGCCTGGAGATCGGGGAAAGGGAAACTGGAGAGTCTGTAACCATATCAGCTTTTAATTTCCCAAGTGGTGTTATGAATTAAAATGCCTAATGTCCATGCATTTCTTAGAACAGATTTCTATGTGACTGTTTATTTTAGAGATGACAAATGTCATGAATTGAGGTGTTACGGAGCTCTGTGTAACTGTATTTTACTTCAACATTAATAACTTAGTTTTTGTCATTCTCATGTTTCACCAAATCATCTCTTGGAAAATCAGGGGATGTTCTAAGAGGTGGCTGCCTAGCCAAATGCTCTTGACTACATTTGGCATCTGAACTTCATGTGATTGCTGTCCCTGGCAGTAGAGCCATAAGTATGACTTGATTTGTTAAATTCTAGAATATATTTTCTGGAGTTTAATGGTTGCTTCTTGGGAGTTAAAGGAAAATAATGGTTTTATATGTTGTATGTATAAATCAATAAATTTTTACAACTTCGCAACAAGTTTCTATAATATTTTCCAATCCTCACTTAAAAAGTTAGAGGTAGGGGACGCCTGGATGGCTCAGTTGGTTAAGCAGCTGCCTTCGGCTCAGGTCATGATCCCAGCGTCCTGGGATCGAGTCCCACATCGGGCTCCTTGCTCAGCAGGGAGCCTGCTTCTCCCTCCTGCCACTCTGTCTGCCTGAGCTCTCTCTCTCTGACAAATAAAATAAATAAAATATTAAAAAAAAAAAGATTTAAAAAGTTAGAGGTAGAATGCTCTTCTGTAATTTTAATCTTTTAGGTGTCTAGAGGGACTCCAGGTACCAAATTTAGTTTTATAGGGAAAATCTACAGTTAGTCCCCAAGATCCTCACAATGAATTCTTACTTCCCAGATTTTATTAATAGGTCTCACTAGGGCCACAGCTTAAAACAGACCCATGCATTAACTGTGATTAGACTAGATTGAGCACCTGTGAAAAGTTAGGTTAGAAAATATTTTTAAGGTGTTAGGCCAATTAATATATATTAGCCTAATAGAGACCTAATAGAAAATTCTACTTATTGGTTTTTGGGTGTCACCCTAATTTGGTAAGGAGACTTGATAATCTATTTTGGAGTTCTGGTATTGATAGTGAAGAACCACTAAGGGATAAAAACCCAAAGTGTGCTAAAGTGGACATGTGCTCTACTTTTTTTTTTTCTGTTTGTGAGTTATATTGAATATAAGTGGTTGCTCAAGAAGTATTCAATTCTGCCAGTTCCACTGATTAAATTTTTGTTTGAGATGGAAATTCTAAAATACGAGGATCTAATCCGTTCTGGTTTCTTTGAATTGGAAAATTTTTTCTTTGAGGGTGATTTCCATCTCTGATGAACTGTGATCCTGGTCTTGTCTTTGAGTCACAGTATTGTATTCTGTACAGTGGTTATACCTGTCCTACTCCGAAGAGTTGTTGCAAGGATTCAGTGAGATAATATATGTGTAGAGGCTTTGTAAGTTGCTAAGTGAAATATAAAAACAAGGTATTTGTGCTCTACATTGTTAGATCCAGACAGGTTCCAAATACAGAATTCCTCACTACAGAAATGATTTTTCTCCTTTCATAATATAACCAGCCTTTAAACTTTGAGATGTCCATTCTGAGAATTCTTTTGAGGAATCCAAATAATGCCATATAAAAAGAAGGAGAATAGTTTGCAAATTGTCATTGATTAATATAGTTGCCTTTGAAATGATAGCTCTAGGGCCATCTTCTTTTAGTCACATTTCATAGTCCAAAAATAAAAAAGAAAAATCGTGAATTGAATAAAACTTACAAAAATAAGTTTTTTCATGAAAGTTTTATTTTGATCTTAGAAGGCAATTTCCTTCATAATATACTCAGGTGAGGGAAGAGGACAGTGATGTAGATAATCCTGGCCTTTTCCTGGTTTTCTTCGGAATGCACAGGATTCCTAAAATGCCCAAGGATGAGCTGTTAGGGGTCTCTTACCTGTTTCCTTACTCCACACTACTTACTCCAGGCACACCCACTTCCCCCTCATCTGAGGGCCTCAGACTTTGGCTTCACTCTTGACCTAAATAGAACATGTGCAGCAAAGTTTTAATTGTTTCTTCAGTTTGGTTATACAGACATTTTGACTGAAGTACAGTGCTTGACTTTGTTGTTTCCTTGTCTTAATTTTTGCCCAAGTTGTCTAGCTTTACTTTCCAAACTTGTAAATCTTGGGGCTTTGTCTGACAGCCTTAACTTTTAAACCTTTGACTATATGCTCTGCTGACTTATAAACTCCCCCCAATTTACATTTATTTCTCAAAAATGCTTGCAAAAATACTGTTAGAGGTAAAGGTTAGTTTTAGGGGCACCTGGGGTGGCTCAGTCCTCAGGGTCCTGGGATCGAGGCCCTGTGTTTGGCTCTCTACTCAGCGGGGAGTCTGCTTCTTCCTTTCTCTCCCTCTGTGCATGCTCTCACTCTCTCTCAAATAAATAAAATCTTTAAAAAAATTAGTTTCAGAGATTGAATTCTCTTACCTCTGCATTGATTAGTGCAAGCACCAGTACCTTAAAGTATTAAGATCAGGTATCTTAAAAATATTTTCAAACATAAGTTTCATAGGGACTCAAGTCTAGGTTTGTTACAGAAATGCCACCTGGGACCACTGTGAGGCTAGTGAAAGTTAAAAGATTTGAGATGGGGTCAGTTAACCAAGACGGAGAGAGTAGTTGTGAGGGCAGAATGGAGGCCTGGAAGTTGAGGCTTGGGAAACCTCACAGTTGAGAAATGGGAGGAAGAAGAGGAGTCAGAGGAATCTCCATCAGAAGTAGGATAATTAGCAAAGCTTAACAGTGATGAAAGAAAAGGCATGGAGAATTTGGGGGGACAAGAATGTAAAAGGCTACAGGGTTCAAAGAGAATGAAGAAAAAACAGGCTGTTGAATTTGCAAAGGAAGTCATTAGTGAAAGTGCACTAATAAAGATCAGAGTAGTGAGAGTGAAAGGCAGATTAGGTCAGGGTAATGAAGAAATAAAAGCATCCTTTGGGTACGGGCCATTTGTTGGCAAGATAAGATGAGAAAGACATAAGGAAAGAAGATAGGATGCTTGATATAGACAGGGCCATAGTTTTCTGGTTTTCTTTTTCTTTTTTTTGATAGGGGGAGAGAATTGTGTATTTGTAGCTAGAGAGGAAGAGAAATTGATCTTGGAAAGACTTTTTTTTTTAAACTGTAGTTTAAATTTAGAGATTTATATTTGTTTATTTTAATCTTGGATTTCAGTTAGGAGTTTTGAAGGGAACTTAATGGGGAGTGTGTATACATTTACTTTTTGCTTCTCTCGGTGTTTGTATTGCCACTAGCTCAGCTTGTATTGCTTTTGAGGGTCTTGTTTCCTGTTTGTGTGTATATGTGTGTGTTTAATTGTATCAGTGTAAAATCCATCCTCTTTGGTCTGACTTTCAAAACAGTCTTGCCTTGTAACCCTACTTCCCTGTATTTTCTTTAAAATGCTTGTTATTTCTGCCAAACTGGGTTAGTCATCATTTCCCCTTTTATTTAAGGTGACTCCTATACCTGGTTAGTCTTTCTCCCAAGTCTCTAAATATGTAAGTCCAAAACATCTTTCAAGGTGCAGCTGAAATGCTGTCCTCTTGTTACAGAACCTTCTGATTCGCCCAGGAGAAATATTGTTCTAATGCCTGTAGTTCTTTTTCTGATCCTATGATGTGGCAGCCCTTTTATGATTTTTCTAACCTTGTATTGAATATATTTATGTGGCTGTCTTCCCACCCTGTATGAATTCTGTAAGCATAGGATCAAAATAATTGATTTTAGGTGTAAGGACCTACACATAGTAGAGGCTGAGATTTTCCTTTTTTTTTTTTTTTTTTTTTTAAGATTTTATTCATTTTGACAGAGAGACACAGCAAGAGGGGGAACACAAGCACGGGGAGTGGGAGAAGCAGGTTTCCCATCTAGCAGGGAGCTTGAAGCAGAGCTCAAACCCAGGACCCCAGGATCATGACCTGAGCCGAGATGCCCAATGACTGAGCCACGTAGGCACCACACAGATTTTCCTTTTTTTAAAGAATGAGTATTTTGGAGGTGAAATTTGCCAGGTGCTGGATTTAGAATAGACAGGACACATAGAAGAGAGAACATTTTTCCTAACATTTCACAACTCTTGGAAGAAAATACTAAAGTAAAATTGTTACTGTTAAGTTGGGTCAAGCGTTGTGGCCGGATTTTGCCCAACTTACTGATATCCACACAGCACCTTGAGAAGAGAAAGTGGCCCAGCCCCTGAACAG
The DNA here is from genome assembly GCA_003697995.1 of Taxidea taxus jeffersonii. NCBI lineage: Eukaryota > Metazoa > Chordata > Mammalia > Carnivora > Mustelidae > Taxidea > Taxidea taxus. The sequence continues at coordinate 86,879 of ML093422.1, read as the reverse complement.
AACACCTGAGGGAGACATTTACAGAGGACCACAGGCTTTTTAGAGTCATCATCTTCACTTATCTCATCTTCTTCAACCTGACCACAGACCAACTGCTACCAACTTATTAATACTTTATCTCCCAAACAGGCACTTTGTGACATATATTATTTTTTTAAAGGGAAAAAGCTCTGCCTTTTTTGGTGCTGGGGGCGGGGTGGCAATTAGGGAAAAGTTTCAATCTTGTGCTCAAATGAAATATTTTGCAGGAAATTTCCTTTAAGGTATGAGGAGCAAGAAGCAATATGGAAAGTAGCTTCTGAGCAATTTAACATTTTCTATCTCCCTTGCTACATTTCAGAAATTCATACTCCTATATTTAAGCTTTTGTTTTAAGGAGCTAAAAATATTTTAAAAATAGAAACTTATTTTGCCTTCATTTTTTCCCCATTTCTAAGTCTATTTTCTCTTTTAACTCATTTCTTTTCTCTTGTTTAATAATTATAATTCAGAAAGGGCAATTTTAAAAAACCTCTTGGCCTAGTGCATACATATTTTAAATTTCATAGCTGCAGCAGTGCCTCAGTCTTAGGTCAGAATTAAATCAGCTTGTCATCTGAATAGACATAAACCATAAGTTTGGAGAATTAGAAGTTTGTTTTTGCTTTGTATCTTTGCATGCTGTGCAATGGTGAAAATAACCTACAGACCTAAAGGTGATATATTAGGACAAACGAAAATAATAAGTAGGAGAGAGCGGTGAATAGCAGATGTGATTGGACAGAGAAACAAGGTGAAGATTAGAGACTCAAGCATCAGGAAGCTCAGATAATGAGAGCAAATGGAAAAGATAGCCAGCTCCTAGAATAGGAAACTCAGTGAGAGTCATTGGCAGTGAGTGGCAGAGGTGCAAATGGCATGCAAATCCAGCTTTGTGCTTCAGGGTAGACTTACCAAGTTGCCATCTGGAGACCTTGGAGACATTCTTAACCCTCATCAAACAAGTCAGTAAGTCCTGTTGATTTTATACATATAAAATTTAAAAAAAAAATGTGTGTCTTCTTCATTGTTCCTGGATGACCCTTTTTTGTGTTCCCTTAGAACACTGTGCTTACCTCTTTCAATTGTTTATTTCCTTATTTATTTCCTTGTGGAGTATTGAGGACATGACTACATTTTGTTTGTGTTTTTATTCTCAGTGGTTTGACACATAGTTTATTTAAATAAATATTATTCCAGGTCGCCTGGGTGGCTCAGTCGATCAAGTGACTTGATTTTGACTACGGTCGTGATCTCAGGGTCGGATTCCTCACTGGGCATGGAGCCTGCTTAAGATTCTCTCTCTGTCCCTCTTCCCTATCTGAAAAAAAAAAAAAAAAAGTTTAAAAAAAAATTTAAAGATTTTATATATCTGATAGAGTGTATAAGCAGGGGAAGCGGGAGAGGGAGAAGCAGACTCTGCTGAGCAGGGAGCCCGGTGTGGTGCTCGATCAATCCCAGGACCCTGAGATCATGACCTGAGCTGAAGACAGATGCTTAACCAACTGAGCCACCCAGGTGCCTGCCCCCAATTTTTTTCAAATAAAGAAATATTTTGTATTTGATTTAAAAAACCTTAAAAAAGTAAAATTAGTAAGATGGGAAAGTATGTTGCTCTCAACTTTCAGTTTAAGAGCTCAAGGGGACAAGCATCAAATATCATTTGAGGTCAGTAGCTCACTCTTTATGCTAAGTAATTTAAAATATCATTGTGCAGGATGTTAGGCGAGATCAGCCTCGATCATCACTGTTTAATTTATGGAACCTCTTCAAAATACAGTGGGAGTATTGGTTACTATATTGGTTAGCTGTTGCCATCTTAATACTGTATAACAAATTATCCCCACATTTAGTGGCTTAAAATAGCTGTCTGCAGGTTGGCTGGCAACTTCAGATCTGTATGTCAGCTGGGTAGTTCTGCTTCATGTGTATTTATTTTGAGGCCTAGACTGAATGGGCAGCAGCACCCAGGGGAAGTTCTTCTCATGACAGTTGGCAGAAGCATAGGAAGGCAGGTGGAAACCTACAAGACTTCTTGAGGCTCACACTCAGAACTGGCGTATATGACATTTCTGGGTCATTCTTTCAACCAAAGCAAGTCATAAGGGGGGAAACGAAAGACAAGGAGCCACAAAACTAAGCCTTGCTCATTTGTGGGAGTAGCTGCAGAATCACAGGGCCAAGGAGTGGATTGCAGGAGGAGTGAGGAATCGGGCCAGTAATGCAATCATCCACAAGTGAAGTTCCCTTTTTGCTTTCATATGACTAGTTGTCACATTTTCATTCTATTCTAAAATGAAATGTATCATATAGTCCGATTTCGTAGAGGTCCGTTTTGTAGCATTCAGGGTTTGACTTTAATGTTTTATTTTATTTTTTGTTAATGTTTTGTATTTTTAAAAAAGCTTTTTTGAGATATAAGTCACATACCATACAATTCATTCATTTAAAGTGTATAATCTAGTGGTCTTTGGTACTTTCACAGAGTTATGCAACCATCGCCACAATCAATTTTAGAATTTTTTTTTTTTTCATCTCTAGTGAAACTCTGTACCCATTGGCAATTAGTCTCTTCCCCCCCCTCTTCTCTCCAGCCCCTGGCAGCCAGTAATGTACTCTTGGTTTCTATGGATTTGCCTATTTCATATAAATGGAATAATACGATATGTGGTCTTTTGACTTCTTTCACTCACTCTGCTGTCTTCAAGGCTCATCCACGTGGCATGTATTAGTGTGCTTCATTCCTTTCCATTGCCAAATATATTCCATTGTACGGATATACCACATTCTACTTACCTGTTCTCAGGTGATGGTTGTTTCCCCCCTTTCTTTTTTGGCTATTATGAATAATGTTGCTATGAACATTTGTGTAAAAGTGTTTGTGCAGATGTATGTATGTTTACATTTCTCTTGGGTAAATATCTAGGAGTGGACTTGCTGGCTCATAGGGTTTCTCTGTGTTTAACATTTTGAGGAACTGCCAATTGTTGTCCAAAACATCTGTACCATTTTACATTCCTATCTGTAATGTGTGAGGGTTCTAATTTCTCCACCTCCTTACCAACATTTGTCATTGTTCATGTTTTTTATTATAGCCAATCTAATGAGTGTGAAGTGGTTTTTACTTCTGTAATGTTTATATTCAAGGGTTTATAGAGGATAAAAGCAGTGGTTACAAATTAAATCTGTTTGTAAAATAAGTAAATAAAAATAAAATGTTAAATCTCTTTGTACTTAACAGTGTAGTACTAAAGTCACACTTCAGTTTTAGTTGCCTAAAAAATCTAGCATTAGGAAAAAAAAATTTTTTTGTCTCACAGATTTTTCTTCTGGCTACTCCTTCTTTATTTTATATGCTAGAATCATTTAGGAAGAAATTAACCTCAGATGATTGTTACATGAGTTCTTTATTTTTGGGTAAGTGAATGCCCAGATTACACTGGCAACCTGCTGCATGCCAGTAGTCTTGGGACTGTGACTGGTTTAATGACTGAAGTTGTTGGGTTGTTTTTTTTGGGGGGGGGGAGTCCTCCATATCTGTTCTTTGCCAGGAAGATAATCACTAGAGGAGTTAGTTGTAAAATATGACCTTTTTGGGCTTAGCACTGTCCAATAGAAATACAATATAAAGCACCTATGTCACTTATAGTATTCTAGTAGCCACATTAAAAAGTAAAAAGAAGGGGCACCTGGGTGGCTCAGTTGGTTGAGCAACTGCCTTCGGCTCAGGTCATGATCTCGGAGTCCTGGGATCGAGTCCCACATTGGGCTCCTAGCTCCATGGGGAGTCTGCTTCTCCCTCTGACCTCCCCTCTCATGCTGTCTCACTCTGCCCCCCCCGGTGGGAAAAAAAAAAAAAAAAAAAAAAAGTAAAAAGAAATACATGAAATTAATTTTAATATAGTTGATTTAATCCAGTGTATCAAATATTTGTATCATTGCTTATATGTAATCAATACAAAAATTATTATTATTATTATTATTTTTTTTTTAAGATTTTATTTATTTATGTCAGAGAGAGAGCAGGAGCGAGCACAGGCAGAGTGGCAGGCAGAGGCAGAGGGAGAAGCAGGTTCCCTGCTGAGCAAGGAGCCTGATGTGGGACTCGATCCCAGGACGCTGGGATCATGACCTGAGCCGAAGGCAGCCGCTTAACCAACTGAGCCACCCAGGCGTCCCAATACAAAAATTATTAACAAGATATTTTACATTTTTTGGTACAAAGTCTTCTCAGTTCAGGCTAGCTGCATTTCAAAAGCTCCATAGCTACATGTGGCTAGCAGCTGCCATATTGAACAACACCATCATGGAGGTCTAAGAGCTTATGATCGAATTTCTTCTCACAAGCATAATGATCCGTATCTTTAGGAAAAACAAATGAGTGCTTGATCAGCCTGTATTTCTGATTCTTCAGTTTTATATTGTTAATGCCTTTTTTCTTTTTTTAAAATGGAAGAGGGTCTTCAGAGGAGTACAGAGACAAGCTCCTTACAGCTCAAATTTTTGGCTGTGAGTAGAGATTAGTTAGCAGGAGGAAGAAAAAACTGGTCTCCCTCATCATTAAGGATGCACTAGGTTCTGTAGTTCTTAGCAAATAAAAGAACTACTATTCGGTCCTTATTCTGATTATTCTTAATCAGAGTCTCTTTTGGCCTGTTCTTGTACTTGTGTTGTTTGACCACATAGCTCACTTGGTTAGACAAAATAAAGCTGTAGATTTGATCTCTGTGATTAATGACTGACTTTATGCCTGCTGGGTCTTCACTGTAGTAACTAAGGCAGAATAAACAGGATTCTCTGTTCCATGAGTTTACACTGTTGTTTGAGATTGCTGGCATTTGCTGGATTTAGCACCAGTAAATGTAATTAAAACTTCAAGAGGAGATTTCAGAATGGGCCATTCATTGTATAGAAGGCGTGTCTCAATCATTTGATTATTAGAGGGACTGAATTTGGTCAGGTGTCTTAATACTTGAGTGCCTTCACCCATGGCTTATATTTTCTAGTTTGCCTCAGTGCCCACCACTTTATGTTGCTATACCCTGAATCTCTACATCACTAGTTTATATGATTTACCTAGCCCCTGCAGGCAGTTGAGTGGTGTCCCCTTGATATCTGTGATCAGTTCTAGGTCATTGCCACAAAGGTGGGTTAAGCTGGGAGATAGCTGATCAGTGCTTCAGTGACAGTGGATTAAAAAAAGACTATCTTAAGAGCACCTGCAACGTTAGACACAAATAGTTTCCCCATATTTGACCATTGCATTAAGTATTGCTGACTATTGGATGTCTTAAGGTTCTAACCTCTAAATGTTCATCGGCCATGGTTCTGGTTTTTCTGAGCATTTACATGCAGTTATTCTAAATGGAATTCACTTGTTTTTGTATTGTAGTCTGTGAATGGTTTTCTGACTGAGAGAACAAGGTCACTACCTAATTGACATGATATATCCTATTGCATTCATTTTTTAATTCTTTTGAACTCTTTTTTTGAACTTTTGAACTCTTGGTATTTGTGATAGTGTGGACCCAAGGCCCATTTGTTGGGTTCATGGACTTGAATTTGAATTTTAAGTCCTTATGAGTTGTAGGTCCTCAGTGCACAATTGTGGAATTAAAGAATACCATGAGTGGTACTCTCTTTGGTCAACAGTTTACTGGGTGGCTATGTCAAATTTTTGATACACATTATGTATGTATGGATGGATAATCTCCAAATATTTTAGTTTGACACTTGTTTATTCTTCATTTTTGAAAAGTGCCTAAAAGCTTTAGCTTTATTAAAAGTAATGTTTTTTAGTTTAGAATTTAAAATGCTTTGATTTATTGCTCTTATGAAATATTCCTTTAACAGCTATTTTACTTGTTCTCAACTGAGTGCACAGCCTCCAGTGACTAAGCTCCAAGTCGGCTGGCCCAGTGGGGACAGAATTGGAAGCCTTACTTCTCTGGTTCTGTGTACTAAATAATTCTACTCTTTTGGTGATAAAACCTAATTTAAACCTCTTCTGAAGTGGCAGAAAAACCAAAGACCTGATATGAAGTTTTGTTGTTGTTGTTGTTGTTGTTGTTTTTAAGATTTTATGTTTATTTGACAGAAAGCACAAGCAGGCAGAGCAGAGCGGCAGGCAGAGGGAGAGGGAAAGCAGGCTCTCCACTGAGCAGTGAGCCTGATGTGGGGCTTGATCCCAGAACCCCTGGGATCATGACCTGAGCTGAAGACAGTCACTTAACTGACCGAGCCTCCCAGATGCCCCATGAAGTTCTTTGTATTATCTGTTTATCCCTCTTAGTGTGACTCTTCACTTTGTTGCAGAAATATTTGTGTTTGATTATGGGGTACTGCTTGATGTTAGGGTATGTTACATAATCCTAATACATGTTTTTGTGTTGCCTTTCTAAAAGAAAAAAAAAATCTGATTTTTGAAACGTCTCTGGCTACAAGAGTTTCAGATAAGAGATTATAGAACCCTAATACATATATTACTGGTGCAGTTTTGGAAAATGCAGATAAACAGGAGAAGAAAAGAAAACGGCATATTCCTCTTCCAGTGCCTCATTAAATTTGTTGCATATTTTTCAGGTCTTTTTTTTTTTTTCTTTTAAGATTTCATTTATTTGTCAGAGAGTGGGAGAGAGAGCACAAGCAGGGGGAGCAGCAGGCAGAGGGAGAAGCAGACTCCTCACTGGCCAATGCTGAACTCAATCCCAGAACCCTGGGATCATGACCTGAGCCAAAGGCAGACGCTTAACTGACTGAGCCACCCAGGCATCCATTTTGCAGGTCTTCTAAAAAATGCATATGCTTGTGACTATTGTTTAATTACACACAAGTTCATACTGTATTTTCCTTCTTACATCATATGGAATATCTGCTCTGTGTATATAAGTTATGAGACATAATAAGCACTCATGAACCTCACCAACCACCTAAAGAACTACAGGATTACCAGTACTCTCTTGAAGCTCCTGTATACTCCTTGATCCCTCCTCCTACCTGTTCTCCCTCTACTGCTGTCATGAATTTTGTATTTAGCATTCCCTTGCTTTTTAAAAAGCGGGTTTTACATTTACTATGTATTGATGTTTTACTGTATAACATAATGTTTAATGTTTATTTTTACTTTTTTTTTACAGTTGAGTGTGGTAAAGACAAAATATGTGGTCTTATAACTTGCCTTTTTTTTTTTTTTTAAAGATTTTATTTATTTATTTGTTAGAGAGAGAGAGAGAGCGCACAGGCAGACAGAGTGGCAGGCAGAGGCAGAGGGAGAAGCAGGCTCCCTGCAGAGCAAGGAGCCCGATGTGGGACTCGATCCCAGGACGCTGGGAGGCAGCTGCTTAACCAACTGAGCCACCCAGGCGTCCCTATAACTTGCTTTTTATAATCAATATTGTTTTAAAGTTGTGTCCTACTTATTGCACTCATTTTCATGAATGTATAATGTTCTACCCTGTGAATTATACCATAATTCATATATTTTCCTGTTATTATGGATATTTAGGTTTCTAGGTTGGAGCTGTTTCAAAGAGTTCTGTAATATGTTCATGTTTGTATATATAGTATATATTCCTGGGGTTCATATTTTAGGCTTTTCCTAGGGTTTATACCTATTGCTAGAATCTCTTTTAGGTGAGTGCTTTTGTGTCATAAGAATTTCTTTTCTGGCCCAAGGTCTTAAAGGTATTCTCCTGTATTCTAAATAGGAGTGGGTTAGTGTTAACACTTTGCCTTTCATGTATAAGTTTTTAATCTAAAGTCTAGATTAAATTTAGAATTTAGCCTAAACTAACATGAAATTAGGTAAGAATTAAGACATCTGTAATTGTCTTATTTAAACATAGGATAACAGGATTATTGATTATATTATTGTATCCTATTAGTAGAAGGTAATAGGAATCCAGTTGTCCCAGCTCTATTGAACAGTCCCTTCTTTTCTCATTGATCTCTAATGTTATCTCTGAGACTCTTTTTGGTGTGTTTTGTGTATTTAAGTAATTTCGGTGGTAAATAGTATTTTGTTATTAAATGGCAAATGGTATTTTGCTATCCACATTTTTTCTGTTTAAAATTCCTTGAACGTCTTTTCATACCATTAAATATTATAGATTTGATTTTAGTGTGTGTATAGTAGACCACTATATTCAACCCCCCCCTTTTTTTAAGATTTTATTTATTTATTTGACAGAGACTACAAGTAGGCAGAGAGGTGGGCAGAGAGAGAGAAGGGGAAGCAGGCTCCCTGGAATCATGACCTGAGCCGAAGGCAGAGGCTTTAACCCACTGAGCCACCCAGATGCCCCTATTCAACCCCTTTTTATTTAGTCTTGTTCATTCCTTCTCCTCCAGTCTCCCTCTCCAGTAAAATTTATAATTAGCTTTCTCTCTGTTCTTCTAGAAATGTATGCCCGTGTATAAACCTATGAAATCCTCTTTTTTTTAAATTGTGGTGGCATATAGAAAATACAAAATTTTCCATTTTAACCAAGTTTAAGTGTACAGTTAACAGTGGCATTAATAAATTAGTACATTCACATTGTTGTGCAACCATGACCACCATCCATCTCCAGAACTTTTTCATCTTACGAAGTGGAAGCTCCATACCCATTAAACACTAATTCCTATCTTTTCCCTTTCCTGGCAGCCACCATTCTCCTCTCTATCTCAGTGAATTTGACTACTGTAAATATCTCATATAAATAGAATCCTGTACTATTTCTCCTTTTGTGACTGGCTTATTTCACTTAGCATAATATCTTCAAGTTTCATCCAGGTTGTAGCATGAGTCAGAATTTCCTTCCTTTTTGAGGCTAAGTAACACTCAATTCTGTGTATATACCTCGTTCTTTTTATCCACTCATCTATCAGTTGGCTGTTGTATTATTGAATAATGCTGTTATGAACATGGTTATACAAATATCTCTTCAAGTCCCTGCTTTCAAATCTTTTGAATATATACTCAGAAGTGGGACTGCAGATAATGCAGTAATTATTTGATTTTTTGAGGAACTGTTAAGTGTATTCCGTGGTAGCTGCACCATTTTACATTCCCACCAGCAGTGCATAGGGTTCTAGTGTCTCCACATCCTCTCTACCACTTGTCATTTTCTGTTTTTTTGTGTTTGTTTTGTTTTTTTTTGGATAATTGCAATCATCCTAATGGGTGTGGTATTGTGATTTTGATTTACATTTTCCTAATAATGATGTTGAACATCTTTTCATGTATTTTTGGCTCTTTGTATATATTTGAAGGAATGTTTCTTTTAAGTCCTTTGCCCATTTTTTTTTTTAAAGATTTTATTTATATATTTGTCAGAGAGCGCAGGAGCGAGCACAGGCGGACAGAGTGGCAGGCAGAGGGAGAAGCAGGCTCACTGCTGAGCAAGGAGCCCGATGTGGGACTCGATCCCAGGACGCTGGGATCATGACCTGAGCCACCCAGGCGTCCCTGCCCATTTTTTATTCAGGTTGTTTGATTTTTGTTGCCGAGTTGTAGGAGTTCTTTATATATTCTGGATGTCAGTCCCTTATTAGTCATATGATTTTTTTTTTATCCCCTAGGTTGCCTTTTCATATTGTTAATAGTTTCCTCTGGTGTGCAAAAGTTTTTAATTTTGATGAAGTCCCAATTTATTGTTTCTTTCATCGCATGTGTTTTTGGTATCGTATCCAGGAAATCATGGCCAAATCCCAGGTCATGAAGCTTTTCTTCTGTTTTCTTCTTTGAGTTTTATTGTATTAGCTCTTATGCTTAGGACTTTGATCCATTTGGGATCCATTTTTGTATATGATAAGCATTTGATTTCATTCTTTTGTTTAATCCCTTTTTGATGAAGTGATAGTGTGGGGCACCTGGGTGGCTCAGTGGGTTAAAGCCTCTGCCTTCAGCTCAGGTCATGATCCCAGGGTCCTGAGATCGAGCCCCACATCGGGCTCTCTGCTCAGCAGGGAGCCTCTTCCCTTCCTCTCTCTCTGCTTGCCTCTCTGCCTACTTGTGATCTTTCTCTGTCAAATAAATAAATAAAACCTTAAAAAAAAAAAATGAAGTGATAGTGTGCTCCACACACCATGATGCCTATGTCTTGCCCTTTTCAGTTAGTAATGTATCTCAACCGTACTAACTTGTTTCTTTTTTGTTCTATCTAGTATTTAGTTGAACAGTGTAACTCAGTATATAGGAGAGCTTCTGGGTATGGCTGCTTTAACTAAGTTAAATGAAAAGAAAATCAAATAGGAATGTTAAACCCAGGAATGAAAACTCAAAAGACAAAAGCAAGGAAGGGAGAAAGAGAGGAAGATATGGGAATAAGATCATTAATTTTTACTCTCTGGAAGACAAATTGCAATTTTGTTGAAAGTTATCGGTTTATTTATTCCTAAAACTGTGTGTATGTAATTTATCTTTAAATCAGTCCTCTGAAGTATAGGTATTGCTCCCCCCACTACAATTTTACAGTTGAAAAACTGATTACTCACTCAAGATTATATAGTTAATGAATGGCAGAGCTAGAGTTTGAACACAGATAATTTTTAACTCCAAAGCCTAGGCTCTTTGCCACTAATGGTTCTCTGAGATTAAAGGGAACCTTTAACCAAGTAAGCTTGAGAAAAGCTGCATGTTAAATCCTTCTCTTGGGGGTGCCTGGGTGGCTCAGTGGGTTAAAGCCTCTGCCTTCGGCTCAGGTCATGATCCCAGGGTTCTGGGATGGAGCCCCACATCGGGCTCTCTGCTCAGCAGGGAAGTCTGCTTCCTCCTCTCTCTCTGCCTGCTTCTCTGCCTACTTGTGATCTCCATCTGTCAAATAAATAAATAAAATCTTAAAAAAAAAATCCTCTTGGAAATTCATAGTCTGAACTAGTATATTATGAGGTCTGATAAGTCAGGTGGTAAAAAAGAAACCTATTTAATTTTGTTTTAAATATTAAAAGATACTTGCTTAGGGGAAGAGTTTGCTTGGCATCTTAATACCTAGAACAGTTCTCCATTAACACTATTTTGGGAAGTGCTGCTCTCAAGGTTGTGTTTTCTTTCTTGTATCAAATCTCATCAAAGGCTAAGGGCAAGAAATTAAATCCTAACTTGGTGAAGAAAAGAAACAGCCTATCGAACTACATAACACAGAGGAGGCATGTAGTAGTTTGGAGAGTGAGGGTCAGCTTATATCCTAGTATCTGTAAGGTGACTCAGATGGGCAGCTATCTGCTTTTCCAGAGGCAAATTATATGTGATTGCAACTTCCATTGTCCACAGGACAAGCAAAAAGTTCTAGCTTTACTTCAGTGTGATACAGTAAAATTGTAATACAGCAGAAGAATTTAAGACATTCATTTAGAAATATTTAAGAAAAAATATTTGACCTGCAGTACTTCTTACATGTGAGCTTTCCATTAAGGATTCTGTCTTGGTCATGAATTGTTCATTTTAGCTGTGCCACAGAGCTAGGATTTAGGAAATGAAAGATTGTCTCTGTTATGAGTGTGCCATTTAAACATTGAACAGAGGGACATCGGGGTGGCTCAGTTGGTTGATCGTCTGCCTTTGGCCCAGGTCGTACGAATCCCGGGGTCCTGGGATCAAGCCCCACTGGCTCCTTGCTTGGTAGGGAGCCTGCTTCTCTGTCTGCCTGCTCTGCCTGCAGCTCTCCATGCTCCTGCTCTCTCTGACAAATAAATAAATAAAATCTCCAAAAAACAAAACAAAACATTGAACAGAAACTAGTCTCCGTGATGGTCAACAAATGAATGAATCAGCAGCCTGTTTGCATTTATTTTGCAAGAGAAAGTAATTTTTTAGTTTCCTTAAGCATTGTATAGGGCTAATCCTATTTTCATGATTTAACAGATGCTCTTTGATTTTTCACCCATTTATTTTTCCAGATTCTCAGCTTGTACAACATTCTTGTTAGTGCTTTAATTGGAAGTACATTATATTTATTTATTTTTTTAAACTTGGACAGAATTGTCTTCTTCATGTTATGGTATATGTTCTATAACCAAGTTTTCTCCCTTTAAAGTTTAGTTTTTTCATATGTTCAGTACACCAATTACTAAGTATTTTATACTTTTTGTTGCTTTTTTAATGGAGAGAGTTCCCCATTCTTTTTCTAGCTGCTTTTTTTTTTCTAGCTCTTTTCTTTACTGCTGCTGTATAGGGTTACATTGATCTTTGCAGACTCTCTTTATACCCAACAACTGTAGTAGACAAATTATTCTGATTCTTTGCTTAAATTTTATTAAGATTTTATTTATTTATTCGACAGAAATCACAAGTAGGCAGAGAGGCAGGCAGAGAGAGAGGGGGGAAGCAGACTCCCTGCTGAGGAGAGAGCCCCATGTGGGGCTCCATCCATCCCAGGACTCAGGGATCATGACCTGAGCCGAAGGCAGAGGCTTAACCCACTGAGCCACCCAGGCGCCCCTTTGCTTAAATTTTATGCAGACTGAAGTAGTGATACCTATAGTTCAGTAATTTGTAATTCTCTTGTTTTATTTGCACCTTAAAAAATTACTCTAGGGTAAAAAAAAATTACTCTGGAGTAAAGAATATGTAATATATGCTATTATAAATAACTGAATAAGGAACTTCTTCGTCTTTTAAATGGAAGGCCACTAATGTTTAACCATCAAATTTGTGGTGTGGATTGTTTTAATTATATTGAGAAACAAGTATTTTATTGCTTTTTATAAAAAGGAATGGGATTGAGTTTTATAAAATATGTAGAGTCTATTGCTATCATCACATTTTGCTTAAATCTTTGTACAATATCAGTAATTTTACTTATTTAAAAAAACAGTGTTTGCATTTGTGGAACAAAACTTATTTAGTAGTTTTTAAAATCTCTTGAGGTATTGTTTAATTGCTTGAATTTTATTTCAGATTTCTCACATCATTATTCATAAATAAGACTGTCTTGTAGTTTTATGTTTTAATTTTATCAGTTTTTTTTTTTTTTTAATACTTTGTTAGAGAGAGAGCAAGTGATTGAGCACGGGGGAGCAGCAGGCAGAGGGGGGAGCAGCAGGCAGAGGGCGAAGCAGGCTGCCTGCGAAGCAGGGAGCCTGATATGGGACTGGATCCCAGGACCCTGACACCATGACCCAGGCTGAAAGCAGAGGCTTAACCTTAACTCTGAGCCACCCAGGCGCCCCTTATTCCATGTAATTTTTTTTTTAAAGATCTTATTTATTTATTTGAGAGAGAGAGAGATAGAGTGAGACGGCATTGAGAGTGGAGGTCAGAGGGAGAAGCAGACTCCCCATGGAGCTGGGAGCCCGATGTGGGACTCGATCCCAGGACTCCGGGATCATGACCTGAGCCAAAGGCAGTTGCTTAACCAACTTAGCCACCCAGGCGCCCTTCCATGTAATTAAAAATTTTTTTTTCTGAGATGAAATCTTGCCATTTGCAACTACATGGATGGAACTAGAGGGTATTATGCTTAGCGAAATAAGTCAATCGGAGAAAGACAACTATCATATGATCTCCTTGATATGAGGAAGTAGAGATGCAACGGGGGTGGGGGATAAGGGGGTAGGAAAAGAATAAATGAAACAAAATGGGATCGGGAAGGTGACAAACAAAAGAGACTCTTAATGTCATAAAACAAACTGAGGGGGGTGAGGGGGAGGGTGTCGGGAGAGGGTGGTGGGGTTACATTATATGTTTAAATTAAGAAAATAAAAAATTTTTTTTTCTGAGGTATAATTGTCTGCAGTAAAATTCACCTATTTTACGTGTATAATTCTGTGAGTTTCTGACCATGCTCTTGTGGGATTGCCAGCACAGTTGAAATACATTTCTTCCCAGCACTCCAAATAATCCTTTATACCTCTCTCTCATTTCTAGGCCTTTAGCAATCACTGATTTGTTGCTTGTCATTATTTGTTTTTGTTTTTGTTTGGAATTGCAAATAACTAGTCATATAGCATACAGTCAGTTCTGGCTTCTTTCACTTAGAAAAATGTTTTTGAGATCACCTGTGTTGTTGGGTGTATCAGAAATTTTTGTTCTTTTTATTGCTGGACAGTAATTCTTTGATATACCTATATCACAGTTTGTTTACCATTCACCATTTGATGGGTACTATTTCTTGTTTTGGGGCTATTATAAATAAAACTGCTATGAATACTCAAGTATTTTCACAGTTCATGTTGCAACTGGTAGTTTGTCTTCTCATTTCTTCTAGGTTATATCATTTGTTGGTATATTTCCTTGTTCTGATAATATTCTGATAATATTTTGATGAACTTCCTTATTTTCTAATAATATTCTTTCTGGGGCACCTGGGTGGCTCAGTGGGTTAACGCCTCTGCTTTTGGCTCGGGTCATGATTGCAGGGTCTGCTTCCCCCTCTCTCTTTGCCTGCCTCTTTGCCTACTTGTGATCTCTCTCTCTCTTCCAAATAAGTAAAATCTTTAAAAAAAATAATCTTTCTGATTTTCTCTAACAGTCTTTTTAACTTATGTAACATCTGTTGTGATATCCCTTCTTTCATTCCCGATTTTGGTAATTTGTGGCTTGTCCCTTTTTTCTGATCAGTCTGTAGAGCTAGAGGTTTATTAATTTATCTTTTCAAAGAATCATTTTGCTTTCTATTGCTTGCTCTACAGTATTTTCCTTTCTGTTATATTGATGTTTTATTACTTTTCCTTCTTACTTTGCCTTTTATTTGCTCTTCTTTTTGTAGTTCCTCAAGAGGAAAGCTTAGATCATTGACTTGAAAGCTATCTTCTTTTCCAGTGTAACCATTTGAAGCTATAAATTTACACCTAAGAACAACTTTAGCTGTGTCCCTTAAATTTTGATGTTTCATTTTCATTCAAGTCAAAGTATTTTCTAATTTATAATCTACTTGACCATGGCTTATATGTTTAGAAGTGCATCTTTGTAGTTTAATTCTCTTACAGGTAGAGAACATGCTTTGTATTATTTGTCCTTTTAAATTCGAGTAGTTTTTTTTCCCCTCCCTACTTCCTTAGTAGTGTTCTGTTTTGTCTTTCTTTTTATTTTATTTTATTGTTTTTTTCTTTAAGCTTTTTTATTTAAACTTGTTTTGTCTTTCTTAACTGGTCCATAATATGGTTCATGTTGGTGAATGTTTCAGGTACACTTGAAAACAGTGTGTATTTTGCTGTTAAATTGGGTGAAATATTATATAAATATCTATTAGGTCAAGTTGGTTTATAGTGTTGAAATCCAAGTATATAATTACAGAAAATATAGTCTACTTCAATTAAAAGGCAAATGATTTTTTAAAATTCTGTCAATTACTGAGGAAGGTGTGTTGAAAGTTCCTAACTTTAGTTGCTTTGTGTATTTCTCCTTTCAGTTCTATGACTGTCAAAGCTTTGTTACTAGGTATATACATATTTAGGATGGTTATGTCCTGTTGATGAATTAATCTCTCTATCATTATTAATATCCCTCCTAATAGTCATTGTTCCAAAATCTACTTTGTTGATATTTAGCTTAGGGTCTGCCTTCATTTGTATTTTTTCATCCTATTAATCTATGTTTATATATATATATGTGTGTATATATATATATATATTTAAATATTTTATTTATTTGACAGACAGAGATCACAAGTAGGCAGAGAGGCAGGCAGAGAGAGAGAGAGGAGGAAGTAGGCTCCCTGCTGAGCAGAGAGCCCGATGTGGGGGCTCGATCCTAGGAACCTGGGATCGTGACCTGAGCCAAAGGCAGAGGCTTAACCCACTGAGCCACCCAGGCATCCCTGTTTTTTATATTTAAACTGTTTCTTATAGATAGCATATGGTTGGGGCTTGCTTTTTTATGCAGTTTGACAACATTTGCCTTTTTTTTTTTTTAAGATTTTATTTATTTATTTGACAGACAGAGATCACAAGTAGGCAGAGAGGCAGGCAGAGAGAGAGGAGGAAGCAGACTCCCCGCGGAGCAGAGAGCCCGACATGGGGCTTGATCCCAGGACTCTGAGATCATGACCCGAGCCGAAGGCAGCGGCTTAATCCACTGAGCCACCCAGGTGCCCCAACATTTGCCTTTTAATTGAAGTAGACTGTTTATATTTTCTGTAGTTATATACTTGTATTAAACATAAACTCAAGACCCCGAAATTAGGAGTTGCATGCTCTACTGACTGAGCCAGCCAGGCACCCCCATATTTTCCTTCTTTCTATTTGTTTTCTATTTGTTCCATGTGTTCTCCTTTCCTATATTTCCTCTTTTTTTTTTTTTAACATTTGAGAATTTTTATGATTCCATTTTATCTTTTTCTGGTTTACTTGGTTTATGTCTTTGTTTTATATTTTTAGTGGTTGATATAGGGCTTATAGTACACATCTTTAATTTCTTACTAACTGTGTTGACATAATGTTATACCACTTCACCTGTAATTTATGGGATTTACAATAGCATACTTTAATTTTTCCTGTCCAGTTACTTGCATGGCATAAGAAGCTATCTGTAACTTAGTGCCTAAAAACTATATACACTGTTAATTTTACAAACTTATTCTGATGGTGAGGCATTTGAATGGGACATAGTAGGGACGGTCTAATGATGTGACCTCTGCAGAAGGAGCTCAAAGCTGGGGGATTGGGATTATCTGAAGATTTTGCTCACTCACATGTTGAGTGGTTGAGGCTGGCTGAGACTTTAGCTTAATCGGTTGGCTAGAACTCATATACATGACCTCTTTATGTGGCCTCAATTTTTTTAAAGTCTGGTAGTTGGGTTCCAGAGGCATGTATCCTAACAAAAACCAGACAAATAGAAATTGTTTTGCCTTTTATGATCTAGCCTTGATCTTGAGTCATGCAGTGTTTGTTTCTTTTGCTGTATTCTCTGGTGGAGGCAGTTACAAAGATTTGCTCAGGTTGAAGGAGAGGGAACATAGATGGCCCCCCCCCACACTTACCCTGTCACCATCTTATTGGAGAAATATCAGTGTCACATTGGAAACAGAGCATATGGGTTGAGATGGGAGGCAATCTTTGGAAAATGCAATCCATTATGCTCTCACATATCTCTGTTCCTTTATTATGGGACATTTTAATATTTTGTATGTTATAAACACCACAATGTGTTATTTTGTTTTAAACATGTCTTTTATATTTACGCACATATTTACCATTTGTTTCACTCTTTATTCCTTTTTTGTAGATCCAAATTTATATCTGATAGTATTCTATGTGAAGAACTTCCTTTAACATTTGTTGTAGCAGGGGTCTGCTCCTGATGAATCCTCTCAGCTTTTATGTGTCTAAAAAAGGATTTATTTTGTCTTTGTGTTTAAAAACACTTCACTGGGTATAGAATTTTATATTGACAAAATTTTTTTCTTCAGTGCTTTAGGATCTTACACTTTTTTCTGTCCTTTTTGATTTCTAATAAGTCTGCTTTCATTTTCATCTATGCTCTTATTTGAATAGTGTGGCCTTTTCCCCTGGATGCTCAAAGTTTTCCTTATCATTTTTTCTTTTAAGCAGTTTGATGTACTTCAGTGTTTTTTTTTTTAAACAAAGATTTTTTTTTTTTAAGATTGTATTTATTTATTTGTCAGAGAGAGAGAGCGCACAGGCAGACAGAGTGGCAGACAGAGGCAGAGGGAGAAGCAGGCTCCCTGCCGAGCAAGGAGCCCGATGTGGGACTCGATCCCAGGACTCTGGGATCATGACCTGAGCCAAAGGCAGCCGCTTAACCAACTGAGCCACCCAGGCGTCCCGTACTTCAGTGTTTTTGTCCCTTTGTTTCTTCTGTATGAGACTTGGGTTTCTTGGATTTCTTACAGTTTTCATCAAATGTGTCAGATTTTCAGCTATTACTTCTTCAAGGTTTTTTGTTTTTCTGCTCTCCCTTCAGCTTTTCTGGACTCTAGTTATCTGTGTTTGACCACTTGATAGTGTCCAACAGGTTACTGAGGCTCTGTTCTCTTTTTATTTCTCCAGTCTTTGTCTCTATGGATAGTCTCTATTTGCTGTCTTCCACTTCACTAATGTTTTCTTCTGCAGTGTCTCATCTCTTTTCCTATTCAGGGTAGTGTGTGTGGGTCAGCGCATGCATGCACACACACACACACACACACACACAAGAGTGCTGTGGGGAGAGGCAGAAGGAGAGAGAATCTTAAGTAGACTCTGTGCTGAGCGTGGAGGCTGACTTCGGGCTTAGTCCCATGACCCTGAGATCATGACCTGAGCCAAAATCAAGAGTTGGCCAGTCAAGACACCCAGGTGCTCTGTATTTTTCATTTTAGATAGTATCTTTTTTAAAACCTCTACAAGTTCCATTGGGTCTTTTTTTTTTTTTAAATCTATTTCTTTTCTTTCCACTTCACATGTATCTGAACCAGATTTATAATATAACATCTTTGTATTTTAAATCCATAATGTCCCATTTGTCTTTAATTCCATTTATGGTTCTGTTTCAATTGATTAACTTTTTTGGGTGTGGATCATTGTTTCCCTCTTTCCTTTGTATGGCTGAACATTGTGAATTTTACATTTTACATTTCTGGGTACTGAATTTTTTTATATTCCTTTAAAGAATGTCAGACTTTGTTGTATACATAGTTAAGTAATTTTTAGGCCAGTTTGATCTTTGTGAAGCTTTGAAGGCTTATATGGCTGGTCACAGCAGTCTTTCTCCTTAGACTGTGGCCCCATCTTGGAGTGTGATCCTTCTAGTGACTCTGAGTTTCTCCATTTTGCTAATTGGATCACAGATGATTTCCAACCCTGTGTGAGCTCTGGGAATTGTTGGGCTGATTGCTTTTTGGTAGTTTGTTCCTTGCTCTTGAGGAGGTTTCTGGGATCAAAAGGAACTCCTTTATAGATCATTAGATCTCTACATGCATGCAGCTAGTTGCTTTTCAGCCCTTCATTCCTCAAATTCTGGCTGCAAATTCTCAGCTTCCCCCTACTCTGTTTTTCTCTTCAGTACAGTCAGACCTCTGAATCCCATTTCAAATTTCTGTCCCTGCAGTGAAGCCTAGTAATTGCCTCCAGGCAGTAAAGTTTGGTCAGTCATGCACTTTACTTTCTTCGCTTCCTTTTTCTCAAGGCTCACAGTCTGTGCTGCTGTTTGTCCAATGTCTAAAAACTGCTATTTCGTGTATTTTGTCAGGTTTTCTAGTTGTTTACAAGAGTAGGGCAATTCCTGGTAGTAGTTACCACTTCATGTTCAGAATTAGAAGTCTTCCTGTCCAAATTGCATTTGTACTTTCAGTGATTTATCCGTTTCATTGGTCAACAAATTTTTTTTTTTTTAAAGATTTTATTTATTCATTTGAGAGAGAGAGAGAGAGAGCACGAGCAGGGGGAGGATCAGAGGGAGAGAGGGAGAAGCTGGCTTCCCACTGAGCAGGAAGCCCAAGGTGGGGCTTGATCCCAGGACCACAGGATCACAACCTGGGCCAAAGGCAGATGCTTAACTGATTGAACCACCCAGGTGCCCCTCGTTGGCCAAATTCTCTGTCAATTCTACTTTCTAATTTTTCAGCCCCCCCCATTTAATTTTTAAAATTGGTTTAAATATACAGATACATAAATATATAATAAAATATAAACTGTATGTTTATGTAACATGTAAATAAAAACATACCATTTTAACCATTTATAAGTGTACAGTTCATGGCATTAAGTACATTCACGTGGTTGTACAACCATCACATCATTCATCTCCAGAACTTTTTCATTTTCTCAAACTCAAACTCAGTGCCCATTGAACACTCAACTCCCCATTGCACCCTCTCCCCAGGACTTGGCAACCACCATTTTATTTTCTGACTACTCTTACATTAAATGGAGTCATACAGTGTTTCTCTATGTGAGACCAACTTATTTTACTTAGCATGATGTCTTCAAGATTCATCCATGTTGTAGCATGTGTCCGAATTTTCTTCCTTTATGAGGCTGAACATTTTATTGTATGGCTGTATCGCATTTTGCATATCCATTTGTCTGTTGATAGATGTGGGTTATTTCTGCCTTTTGGCTGCTTGTGAATAGTGCTGCTATGAACATAGCTTTAGAGATACCTGTTGGAATCTCTGGTTTCGGTTGTTTTGGGTACATACCTAGGCCTTACTAATTTTTATGGACACATGCCTGAGAGAGTATTGAGACATTCAGGAACAGTTCCTGGTAGTGAGTAGATTGCTAATTCAGTAAAATACAATTTTTAAATATTCCTATTTTTGGATTCTCAGCTGTCTATTTGAAATCACTATATTTGAAATTGTTTTTGTTCCAGAAGATATATGTTTCCATTCTGGTATTTGAATCATGTTTGATTACATATATTTGTGATATGCTTAAATGTAGTATTCCATGTGGATCATTAAAATGAGTTGTAGCTACAGAATAATACTGTGTAGTGGCAAAAATGCTAATTTAAGAAGTAAATAGTAGCATGCCAATGATTTTTAAATACCTAGCCTAGTTACTTAACTCAGTAGTTCTCAGGTAGGGTAGTGCTGTTGGGGGAGAGCAGGCATTTTTGGTTGTCACCACACTAGAGGTTGTTGTAGGCGATAGTGAGCTAAGTTTGCTAGATGTCTTACATTGTGCAGGACAGTGCTGTATAGTGAATAACTGTTCTGTCTCTTAGGAGGTTGGAATCTCTTGTGATGATCTCAGTCTAAAATATTCTACATACATACACAAGGCATTTTTATGTGATGTTAATATACACTGCAGTCAATGAGTGCAATTGGTGTGTACATCAAGGACTGAGTAATGTCCTTTCACATAGAGGTTTACCAAGAATTGTTTACCATTTTGGAAAAATGCTTCACAGTGGTACCCCTCAGAGTATTTTGGTCACCATTTCTTACACCTGATTGAGTTAGTGTTTGTAGGTTTCAGGTTCATGGTGATTCATAGTATTGGTGCAGAATATCTTCTGATGTAGTGATGCTCAAGTTTTTACATGTTAGTGTTTTATGAGTCCGTTTCCTTTTCTCTTTCCTTCATATTATAGTTATGGCATTGTGTTGATTTTTTTTAAAGTTATGTGGCTAGGTAAGTTTTCAATATAATTTCAGGGTTTAATAAAGGAACTGTTATAAAAGTTCATTATAAATAGAAGGTTTTGAGTCTGGTAAGCTTGAAGGCCCTGAATTGATTCGAATAGCAGAGAGGACTGAGCTGCAGAGTCCTTGTGGCACACACACACCTTTAAGATTGCTGTAGTATTTCTATGAAAAGTTAACACTAATATTACCTTAGAGATATGTGTGAAAATATTCTTTTATCAGTATTCTTTGGAAGTTACCACTGTCTCATGAATGGGCATATCATTGGTACTTTGAGAAACAATGCTGTATATCTTGACCTTATTTTTCTCAGTTACTGTTTTTGTTGTAAATTCTATATATATAGTTTTTACTTCAAGCCTCTTTTTGTTTTGTTTTAAATTTTATTTACTAAGGTATAACTGACATACAACATAGTAGTTTCAGGTGTACTCCAAGATGCTTTTTATTGTAGTTCAGTACTAAACTTTACCCTTTAGTCTGTCCTTTTTGAACAATTTGTCATTGAATTTGGGTTTTAACTCATTGTGATGAGACTTTTTATAAGGAAATCTGATCCTTTACATTTATCACTCTAATTTTCTTTTTTTAACTTTAATTTTCTTATATATAAGTTATTTGATACTATAAGACCAACTGTAGAATGAACGTTTTTTAACACTTTTAAACATTTTTGATGCGCCTTTGC
Source organism: Taxidea taxus jeffersonii (assembly GCA_003697995.1). Lineage (NCBI taxonomy): Eukaryota > Metazoa > Chordata > Mammalia > Carnivora > Mustelidae > Taxidea > Taxidea taxus. Next base: position 65,153 of record ML093422.1, on the reverse strand, counting down.
TGCATCCTTAATGGCGAGTGAAGTTTGCGATTTACTGGTGGATAATTTTGTATTGCAGTTGTCATGGCTGCTTATATGTCAGTTTAGCCATGTGTAAAGGTGTCTTTTCACTCACTTGCCACCTCAGTTATTTGCACTGACAACATTACACATGGCTGAATTTTAAGTTAAATTTAGGTATAGAACTTGTTGTATATTTCTTTAACAGGAATATGATACAAAGATTATTTATGTGCAGGAAACAGCCTGTACCAGGACAGATGATACAGTTAAAAGAGATAAAGTTGTTAACACATCTTAGAGTTTGAAAGATAAGGAAGTTGAGTGTGACGGATTCATGATTTGTGGTGGATTATAGCCCAAGTGCTGACATCTTTAAAAATCCTTATTTTTAAACAGAAATTGCTCAACATCTTGCGGTCTAGTTAAGAAAAAATGAAACAGTATAACCACATACAAAATTTAGAAGATTCCCAGATATTCCTCTGTTTGCCTCAAAATTATGTGTTCTGAGAATGTGAAAGAGAACGCAATTACAGTTTTTAAAAAGTGACATGTTAATCTGATATGACATGACTGCTGATGGCCAGAAGTTCAGAAAAATTGTTAAACTTTGAATTTGAAGAAAGTTTCAGTTCAAACTTTGATCAGCTTTTGAAGAAGAAAGTGGTATGTAATTGTTTTGAGAAATGTGTTGCCATGATTTCACAGTGGATGGCCTCTTAGGATGGAAGAAATGAGTTATTTCTCCCTTTTAAATCTTTCCTCTTTTCAAACATGCCTTTTTCAAGATAGATTATGCCTTACCATTCAGTTTATTCAGAAACTGACTTTACATACCAACCTTTTATTTATTTACTTAACTTTAAAAAAGATTTTATTTATTTTAGAGAGAAAAAGTACATGTGAGCAGGGAGGGGCAAAGGGGAAGGAAGAGGAGAGGGAGAAAAAATCTGAAGCAGACTCCTCACTGAGCTCAGAGCCCGATGTGGGGTTCAAGCCCATGACTTCGAGATCCTGACTTGAGCTGAAATCAAGAGTCCGATGCTCAACTGACTGAGCCATCCAGATGCCCCATGTATCAGCCTTTTAATAGTTACATTTGTAATTAATTTCATGCTTTTCAGAGAATAAAATATATAAATTGTGTGACAATAGATAGGATCTAAATTCCTCAATTACAGTGTTTCTTCTAGAGTATGTTTCCTGCCCTCACATGATCATAAGAATCCCTAACATGTTGCTGCATAGGATTCCCAGGCTTCTTCCTTGAAGTTTCTGGTCTACTGAGTCTTCGGTAGAGCCCAGGAATCTAGATTTGTAGGCACCCTAGGTGATTCTTCAGGATAGCTTGGGAAGTACTGCTAGAAAGCCTGGGCTCATTCCTGGGAGTGCTGCCTAATTTTGACTGCTATACAAAATTTCTTTGCTACAATTTAGGATACATCTGTTCTAGTTATAGTGATACTTTGAATATTACTGATATTTTGCAAGTACTTATTTTGTATCAGGCCCCATGCCAAACACTGAATGGCTTGAATCCTCACAACTCTTAGAGGTATAGGTACTATTATTCTCATTTTGCAAATAAGGATAAGTAATTTATATAAGGTCTTTTTTTTTTTTTTTTAAGATTTTATTTATTTATTTGACAGAGAGTGAGCACAGGCAGACAGAGAGGCAGGCAGAGGCAGAGAGAGAAGCAGGCTCCCCGCCAAGCAAGGAGCCCAATGCGGGACTTGATCCCAGGACGCTGGGATCATGACCTGAGCCGAAGGCAGCCGCTTAACCAACTGAGCCACCCAGGCGTCCCTGTAAGGTCTTTTTTTAAAGATTTTATTTATTTGACAGAGATCACAAGTAGGCAGAGAGGCAGACAGAGAGAGGAAGGGAAGCAGGCTCTCCGCTGAGCAGAGAGGCCCGATGCGGGGCTCAATCCCAGGGCCCTGAGACCATGACCTGGGCTGAAGGCAGAGGCTTTAACCCACTGAGCCACCCAAGCACCCCAAAGGTCTTTAGCTAGTTAGTGGTAGACTCAGGATTGGAACCCAGAGAAACAGACTTAAAGCCAGTGATTTTTTTTTTTTTTTTTAGTCAGCGCAGGAGCGAGCATAGGCAGACAGAGCGGCAGGCAGAGGCAGAGGGAGAAGCAGGCTCCCTGCCGAGCAAGGAGCCCGATGTGGGACTCGATCCCAGGACGCTGGGATCATGACCTGAGCCGAAGGCAGCTGCTTAACCAACTGAGCCACCCAGGCGTCCCAAAGCCAGTGATCTTAACCACACTATATTGGCTGTTGCAAGTCAGATAGTGAGCTAAGCTGGTTGTGCAGTACATCGTAGAATAGTGTACACTTCACTATGTGTATGAGGTCAGAGGTATGGTAGAACATAGGTTGAAAGCCCAGCAGAGTGTTGTCTTCTAAATATGTGAGATAGTCAGAGGGGAAAACAGTAACCAAACCTGAAAGATCGCAAAGGGATCAGTTAGATAACTATTAATGATTCTGGAGATTAAGTTTCCAACATGTGGTCTCTGTGCTCCTGGAAACCCTGAAACCCTCTCATGGGGTCCTCAGGGTCAAACTATTTTCATAACATTACTGAGAAATTCTGACTTTTTCTGTGTGCTAATAACATTTGTACTGCTGGTACAGCTGCATTGGTAGATAAAGTGTTGGTACCTAAGCACGAAACAGGGCATTGGCACCAGATTGTCTAGTAGCCATTTTACTCTTCACTGCCATATACTCTGTAGTTAAAAAAAAAAAAAGCCCATTTCTTTAAAGAATGTCCTTATTGAAGTAAAAGGGTAAAAGAGTACATGTCCTTTGATTAGTCTATATAAGGTAATGGGGAGTATATAGACAGCACTTCTGCATATTTGCATAGAAAGGTGGTTTTAAGGAAAGGCACTTGGAAGATTAGAGTTGCATACTGACCTAGCAAATTTCTTAATGGATCACTGTATTTATTTATTTACTTGAGAGAGAGAAGGAGAGCATGCACACATGTGGGGGAGGGGCAGACGGAGGAAGAGGAACAAATAGAACCAACAAATAGTTGGTTCTGCCTGAGTGCAGAACCAACATGGCCAATCCCACAACCCTCAGTTCATCACCTGAGCTGAAATCAGGAGTCAGCTGCCTAACCAACTGAGCCACCCATTTTTACTTGAAAGATTAATTGAAAGAAAAATTACCATTATTCTGATTTGGGTAATTAGCAGACATTTTCTCAAAAATGAAAGAACTCAGAAGTAGGAGGTTCTGGGTGACTTTGGATGTCATTCATCCTTACCATACGGAGTAGTTAGTGCCAGACCTCCAGACCTTGCAGATTTGATCTTTTCTCCTTCTGGACCTGAGGCCTCTACTGCAGCCATGTTATGTCAGATCCTCAGGCATCCGAGCTTGATCCCCCTCTTAATGTCAATGGGTTAGGAAGAATAACCCAGAATCCTGGAACAAACTGGATATCAGTGATCAAAGCAAGTTCTACTCAGTGTATGTAGATTATAGCAAGCTGAAGAAAGGAGTCCAGACTTCTAAATGAAATGTTTCACTATATAAAGCTGTTTTGAATGAAGGTCTTCCAGAAGCCATCTGCACAGTTTTCCACTTATCTAGGAAATATTTCCTCTCTAAATGTGAAATCAAGTTGGTGTATTGTATTGGGGTTTACACGAATTAATAAATCTATGAAACTTGGTGGGGGGATGAAAGAACTGAGTTGGGGGGTGCCTGGGTGGCTCAGTTGGTTGAGTGTCTGACTCTTGATTTTGGCTCAGATTATGATTTCAGAGTCTTGAGACCAAGCCCCATGTTGGGCTCAGCACGGACTGAGAGTCTCCTTCAGAGTCTCCTGCCCCTCCCCCACACTTGCACGCATATATGCACATGCGTTTTCTCTCTCTAAAATAAATAAAATCTTAAAAAAAAAAAAAAAAGAAGAAACTGGTAGTATTTGTTGCCGATGGTAAAGTTTGAGCTTCCCAGTATTTAAAGGCTTCTCTGAAGAGATCAGTGGTAATGTTAAGAAATATGAATTTTTGATATTGAATAGGGAAATGTATTAATGTTTTGAAGAGCTATATAACACAGCGAAATAATAATTGCTGAATAAAGATCCAAAGCGCAATGTAGACCAGTGGGTTTTAATGTAACATTAATGTGGTTTCAGGTTCCATATCGTGTGTAATCTTTAAGAAACTACCATCTTTTGAGCTTTGTTGCAGTACTGAAGAAGAATATCCACAATTTTCTGAAAAGCTATTTACAAACTCCCTTTTTAAAGTACAGATTTGTATATATATAAAATATACATTTTATATATATATAAAATATATAGGCTATATTTTTCTTATATATTTCATCCAAAGCAAATTATTGCAACAGATTAAATGCTGAAGTAGATGTGAGAATGCAGCCGGCTTCTGTTAGACCAGACGTTAAAGATATTTGCAAAAACATAAAACAGTGCCACTATTCTAACTTAAGAAAAACCTGTGTCTCATTAATATGTGATTTATGTGCATATGTGTTGGGCTTATTATTGTTTTAAAATAATTCTAATTCTAAAATACACATCCGTAAATATAATGTACATAAACAGAAGCCTTTTGGGTCCCCAGTGGGAATCCTTAAATAAAAAAGATTGCGAACAGCTTCTGTAGACACCGTGGGTATTTTACAGTACAGTATTGTAATTATTGTTGACTTGTTTATTGTTGTTTTAAAGTCTTAATTCCTGGGGCCCCTGGGTGGCTCAGAGGCCTTCGGCTCAGGTCATGATATCAGGGTCCTGGGATTGGGCCCCACATCTGGCTCTCTGCTCAGCTCCCTTCCTCTCTCTGCCTGCCTCTTTGCCTACTTGTGATCTCTGTCAGGTGAATAGATAAAATCTTTAAAAAAAAAAAAAGTCTTAATTCCTTCAAGTGTGTTGCCCAAAATTCTAGAATTGAAACCATGTGGAAAACATGAAAATGTCGAGAACCACCACCCGAAGCCATATCTTTAATCCTTTCACAGTTCTCTTTTACCCCAACTCTCTTTTAGGCTTCGTTATCTTCTTTTTAGTATCTCAAAGCTCTTGGGTATCAAGGATCCAGAGCATATTTTGAAAGGTACTTTCTCCTCTTCCATTCTTCCCTTCCACATGTTATCCTTATTGTTCTTGTAATCTAGTTATTGACCCTGAATTTGAGAAATTTTTTCTTGAGAGATATTATAGATATCTTTAAAGTTTTATGGCTTTATTTCAGATGGTTGGTTGGAAGTCTGAATGCTGATGGGATTTTTGTTCTTTATTATATATATTGAGGAAATCTTGGTCTGGTGAAAAAGCCTGAATAATAGGGATTAGGAAATCTGGATTGTGGTCGTGAATCCACTTTTAACCAGTTATGAAATTTCTTGTTCCCTTGGTTTCATCATCTGTGAAAGGCAGATACTAATCACTCCCCCCCTTAGATCTTATTCAGCAAATAGTTGACTTTTTAAAATGTGCTTAGTAGAAGAGGTACAAAGAAAAATCAGCATGAATTCTGCTCTCAAGTAACTTAGGGTCTAGTAGGAAAAGTAATGTAATTTTTACCTTGCATTTTGGCTATTTATAGATGTATCTTATTTTAATAATTAGGATATAACTTTTTTAAAGGCAAACCTATTTTTACACCGTCACTAATGGATACCACCGGCAGAGCTTTGTACCTATTAGGTACAGAAACTATTTCATAACACAAATAATAAGGGACAGGACAAATCTGTTGGGAAATTGGACTGTTTATTATATGTTATGATTTTAAGGATGTGATTTTTTTTTTTTTAATCTACTAGCGTTTTGGTTGTATGCTAAGTGTAAAAGCAGACTGTATCCTCCCCTGCCACATAGATCAGGATTCAGTCCTTTGCTCTGATGCATATAAATGAAGGCATCTTACTTATGTAGTATCACCACAAGACTGTAGTTTACTGTATTAAAGCAAGGATCTACCATAGCCTGGTTAACTAAAAATGTGGCTACTGGCATAGCTAAATGAAATCTAGATAACATTGATTACAGTCTCTTCAGGATTGGATTCTAAAATTCTTACTCTTTTCCCCTTCCTATCATTGGCAAAACCCTTTCCAAGGTTTTGTCCTTTGGAGAATTTTATGCTTTGTCTCCTTCCTCCTTCTATTTTTCTTTAATGTTATATAGTACAGGAATCAATGAATATGGCCTATAGGCCAAATCTGTATGTGTAAATAAAGTTTTATTTTAACACACCCATACCCCTTTATTTACATATCATCTATGGCTGCTTTCATGCTGTAATGGTAGAGGTTAATCATTGGAGCAGAGACCCTGTGGTTTGCAATTTAAAGTATTTACTGTCTAGCCCTTTTTTTTTTTTAATTTTATTTTTTTTATTTACTTGATAGAGATCACAAGTAGGCAGAGAAGCAGGCAGAGAGAGAGGAGGAAGCAGGCTCCCCGCTGAGCAGAGAGCCCGATTCAGGGCTCCATCCCAGGACCCTGAGATAATGACCTGAGCCGAAGGCAGAGGCTTAACTCTCTGAGCCACCCAGGTGCCCCTGTCTAGCCCTTTTAAAGAAAAGCTTGTTGGATTCTGCTTCTCACACTATTTCTGATAAAGTGCCAGTTTATTATTTCTCCCTGCCCCCAGTTTGTCATGAGCACATATTTTGGTAAAATACACTAAAATAAATTACCAGGAAAAAAAAAGTAATAAAAATGCTTACAAAATGCATGCCCCCAATTTCATTATTAGGGACAACAGACATAAAATTACCAAATTCCTTTAAAGGTTTCAAAATCATTTATTCTGTTTTTGTACTTGAAGTGGGTCATTTACCAATAGTTTTTGAACCAGCACCAGTACTGAATCACATTTTGAATCGCCCTGTTCTAGGGACACCTGGGTGGCTCAGTTGGTTGAGTGTCTGCCTTCCACTCAGATCATGATCCCAGGGTCTTGGGATTGAGTACCACATCAAGCACCTTGCTTGGTGGAGAACCTGCAGAATTCTCCCTCTCACCCCTGTTCCCCAGCTTGTGCTGTCTCTGACAATAAAATCTTAAAAAAAAAAAAATGAATAGCCCTGTTCTAGTAATCAGTCTATTATTTAAGGACTTTTGCATTTACATAATTTATTCAGTTTGTTTAATAATTATAAAAATATTTGTGACTTACTTTGCGTATATGCCAAAGTATGCTGAAGATATATCCGGAAAGTGATGTGTTTTCCACAGGTGAGCCAAGTCTTTCCTGGATAATTTTATTTGTTGTAAGAGTTTTTTTTTTTTTTTTTTAAGATTTTATTTATTTATTTGACAGAGATCACAAGTAGGCAGAGAGGCAGGTGGGGGGGCAGGAAAGCAGGCTCTCTGCTGAGCAGAGAGTCTGATGTGGGGCTCAGTCCCAAGACCCTGGGATTACCACCTGAGCCGAAGGCAGAGGCTTTAACCCATTGAGCCACCCAGGCGCCCCTATGTGTTCTTTATCAGCTTGAAGACTCTGCTTATGACTGAGTAGACTCTTTTTTTTTTTTTTTTTAAAGATTTTATTCATGCATCTGACAGAGATATAGCACAAGCAGCCAGAGGGAGAGGGAGAAGCAGGCTCTCCATTGAGCAGGGAGCCCAACGAAGGCCTCGATCCCAGGACTGTGGGATCATGACCCAACCAATTGAGTCACCCAGGCACTCCCTGAGTAGACTTTTTGACTCTCTGTTTTATATTGTATTTGAACTTAATATAGCTTCCTTATTAATAGGACAATATGTCTATAGATATGTGTTCAAAAAGAATTTTTTTAAATTAGTGGTTTCTTTTTCTTTTTTTTTTTTAATTTTTTATTTGTCAGAGAAAGAGAGCACAAGCATGGGGCGAGAGGCAGGCAGAGGGAGAAACAGACTCCCCGCCAAGCAATGAGCCTGATATGGCTCTTGATCCCAGGACCCTTGGAATCATGACCTGAGCTGAAGGCAGCCACTTAACTAACTGAGCCACCCAGGCATCCTAAATTAGTGGTTTTTATAGGATTTTTGTTTCAGGTAGTACTTTTCGGGAGGTCAAAATAAATCATACATACCCAGACACATTACTATATAAGGTGCACGTGTGTGTGTATATATAATCACAAATAACTTCAGTTACTGCTTGAAAACATTTAGATTCAGTAACCTTTACCTTATTTAGGAAGAGATGTGAGCACTTAATTTTAAATTTTGCTTATAATAAGCACTCTTTAAGTTTTCTTTTTTTTTTTTTTAATATTTTATTTATTTATTTATTTTTTTAGAGAGAGAGAGAGAGAAAGAGAAAGTGCGAGCTCAGGCAGACAGAGTGGCAGGCAGAGGCAGAGGGAGAAGCAGGCTCCCTGCCGAGCAAGGAGCCCGATGTGGGACTCGATCCCAGGACGCTGGGATCATGACCTGAGCCGAAGGCAGCCGCTTAACCAGCTGAGCCACCCAGGCGTCCCAGTTTTCTTTATAGATAAAATCTCCCCATTAGAAATTTTTCTTACAGTGCCTCCTAGAAACATGATGAGACAAAATAAAAAATGAAAGTGTAACTTTTTATTTTTAAGGACCCTAAATAGAGAGACTAAGTAAAGGAAACACTAATAGATTATAAAAAGAAACTGGTTCATAAAAAGTTAAGCAATATACTGTATGACCCTACAGTTTTATTCCCACTAGTTTGGCTGCCTATAAATTCTTGGCTCACATTTGGTTTTCTCTGTTGTCTTCTGCCATATTGTATTGCTGTCCAAGACTAAAGATATTCTGATCGTTTTTACAAGTGATTTGGTCTTTTTGCCTGGATGCCAGAATTTTTGCTGGCTGGTTTTCAAAATCTAGTCATTTACTAGGTGTGCTAGTAGTGGTCATTAGGGCTTGATAGATTTGATATATAGTTTTCAGTTTTTTTATTTCATAAATTTTTTTCTCAAATTACGTTTTAGTATTTTTTATGCTCCATTCCTTTCCTTTTGTTTTGTTTTTGCCATTATGTCATTGTTATGTCATGTTCTTAAATTTTTATTTTTATTTTTTTTTAAAGATTTTATTTATTTATTTAACAGACAAATCACAAGTAGGCAGAGAGGCAGGCAGAGAGAGAGGGGGAAGCAGGCTCCCTGCAGAGCAGAGAGCCCAATGCGGGGCTTGATCCCAGGACTCTGGGATCATGACCTGAGTTGAAGGCAGAGGCTTTAACCCACTGAGCCACCCAGACGCCCCTGTTGATAGTAATTTTTTTAAAAAATAATTTATTTATTTGTTTGACAGAGATCACAAGTAGGCAGAGAGGCAGGCAGAGAGAGAGAGGAGGAAGCAGGCGTCCCGCTGAGCAGAGAGCCCGATGTGGGGCTCGATCTCAGGACCCTCGGATCATGACCTGAGCTGAAGGCAGAGGCTTTAACCCACTGAGCCACCCAGGCGCCCCTGATAGTAATTTTTAAAGCTCATTTTGAAATACTGTGTTATATTTTCATCTCGTAAAGACATGTTTTTCTAGTATGCTTTCATTGTCTTTAGGGATGGTATCTGCCTCCTTCCCCCTCCCCCCCACCTTTTAAAAAGATTTATTTATTCATTTATTTGACAGAGAGAGAGAGTGGGATAGTGGGAGATGGAATATAAGCAGGGGAAGCTGGAGAGGGAGAAACAGGCCTCCCACGGAGCGGGGAGCCTGACTTAGGGCTGGACCCAGGATGCTGGCTGGGATCCCGACCTGAGCAGAAAGCAAATGCTTAATGACTGAGCCACCCAGGTGCCCCACCCTTTTCTTGTAGTAACTGAGATATAACCCCAGTGCTTTCCCTTGCTCATTTGTAAATGAAATTAATTTCCTGAACTATTAGAAAAAATAAAGAGTCATGAAAACTTTTCTAGCTTCATGGTTCTAGCTCCCACTCTTCTGAATTTTCTGGTGGGGGGGCGCAGAGGTAAGCTTGTACTTTCACACTTCTCCTGGCCCTTACTCCTCCCAGTTGTTTATCCTGGCCGCCTTCTTCCTTTCCTTCTCTTGTCTTTTTGATGCTTAACTTGGATTCTGTTCCCAGGAGTGTCTCCTCAGTACAAGGCTTTGTCCGGAAAGGAAGCTTTAGGTGGGCTGGCTTTGAGTTTGTACGGCCAGAGTACTCCATCCCCTTCAGACCTCCACAGTCTCCTTGAAGCTACCCACAAGTTGGAATGTATAAAATTCTTTTTATTTTCAACTGCTGTACTCAGTTGTCAGGCTACACTTTGCATACAGTGTCTGTCATCTCTTCTGGGGTTCTCCTAATTTCAGGTTCATCAAATATCTTGTTGCTTCCCTCTGCTGCTTCTCAAATGAATGGCAGTTGCATGTGGGTCTTTAGCAGGCAGTAGTTGGCCCCTACCTGCTTGTATATTGGGTTTCATAAGCACACCTTATTTCTTAGTTTTGTTGTAAATGTAGATTTTCAGTTTTGCTAACCAGATTGCCCAGTTTGTTTTTATGGGAGAATTCCGGAGGAGTCAAAATCAACTATGCCCTTACTGCTGCCATTACTCTAGAATCCTGTCCTATAATTAAAAATTTTTAGAATACTTTTTTGAGCAGAAGAGTGTAAAAATTGAAAATGATAGTATTTTGTTTTTGCTTTTTATGTCAGATATGCATGTAGTTTAACACAATATAGTGGGAAAAAGCTCTGGTGTGATATGCTATCTTGATTCATTAGGAGTACCAAACAGATTTAAATTATTTCACTTTGGAAACATTTAATCTGTTTATATGATTAGCAAAATTCATGTGTAAGGGACTGTTCTTTGGTTTGAGAACAATTAGGTAACTTAAGTAATGTGTATTTTGTAATTCATAACAAAGCAGTAGAGAGAGAGATACATAGAGGAGAAATTAAGTTAGAAAAATATTCAGTTTTTGCCAATACCTTAATAATGGCAACCTTAAATTAGTCATTGGATGGTAGTGTACAGATGGTTAGTTTACTGTTGACCATATTTATGTTTCTTCATAGTCTGGCCTTAATACATGCTAACAAAATGACTTTTAGCAAAGCACTTATGACCCATTATTTAGGATATAATTGTTTAGAGGTGCAAATTTGAAATTGACGTCAATGTCTGATCATTAAATATATATTTTTTTCACTGCTGTACTGAGGAAGACAGTTTACTTCATCCACTTTTTCATTCTTTTATGAATTGTTTTATCTTCAGTATAATTAACAATAGTCCTGACTTGACTGACATAACAAAAACTTGAATTCATATTGTCAGGATTTTTTATCTGTGGTGCTCATTGCAATATCCTTAGTCAGTACTTAGGAAATATCTGAATAAATGAAAATATCTAAAAGACTGAGTACATAGATGAAAGTATTATCTCCATAGTAGTAGTTGGGCAGCTCCGTGATAGTACCAGGAGCCCATATTCTTTCCATTCTTCTGCTCTCCTCTCTTCAGTGTATCTGCCTCATCTGTAGGCTTACTGCCCTACTGTTTGCAAGATGGCTGCAACATTTCCTAGACATGACTTCCTTGAGACCACATCTAGCGGCAGAAGAATCTTTTCTTCTCTGGGGGGGTGGGGGGGTGGGGGGTGGGAGGTGTTTGGTTTTTTGCTTTGTTTTGTTTTAGATCAGGGAAGACCCTTTCCTCCTATCTCATTGGCCCAAATTGTATCATAAGCCTAAGCCAGATCACTGTCATGGGGACTGGAATCTCCAGAATTTGCTTAGACCTGTGCTGTCCAATAAAGTAGACTCTAGCCACATGTGGCTAAATAAATTAGCCAAATTAAATAAATAAATTCAAATTTATTTATTCACTCTTAAAACTGGAATTCTCTCTGCGGCCTTCCGGCCTTCCAGGGACATTTGCATAATGAATAGGTACAGTATCTGACAGTGATTCCACCCTGGTGTGGCTCTTGGGCTACAGGAACACCTCTCCTCCCTTTGCAAGGTGATGTATTTCCTCCGTGTGTGAAAAAGAGTAAGATTTTTCTGCCTGGAAGAACCTCACACATTTCTGAAGCAAATGTTGTTTGACTTGAGACCAGTAACTTTATCTGAAAATAAAGCTTGGAGTCAAAATGCTAAGTAGCAGAGAGCTATGATTTACTTGACAAAAACTGGTTTATATACATTTGTTAATTTCTTTCTTTTTTTTAATGAAGATTTTATTTGACAGACACAGTGAGAGAGGGAATACAAGCAGGGGGAGTGGGAGTGGGAGAGGGAGAAGTGGGCTGCCTGCTGAGCAGGGAGCTGGAATCAGGGCTCCATCCCAGGACTCTGGAATCATGACCTGAGCTGAAGGCAGCTGCTTAACGACTTAAGCCACCCAGGCACCCCTGCGTTTGTCCGTTTCTAATTGAGTGGTTGAAAAATGATATTGTATTATTTCCTTTCATTTATTGTGCTCTCCAGAAGCTCTTATACCAGCGAGTCTGCTTCATAAATTATTAGAACTGTGCATGTGGAGGTGGGTTGCACTGTTCTAGTGCTAAAGTACCTTTGTTTTTTTGTTGTTTTTTTTTTTTTACTCTATATTGCTTTTCATGGTGACAGAAAAAGGGTATAATTATTGACAGTCGTCTTTACCTCCCTAGTCATTCTTGGCCTTTCTGGGGTCTTGTGATCATTCCATATAAAGAGAAGAACTGTGGCTTGGGAGGATACTCATTTCACTCTGCTCTTTCCTCCATTCTAGAGATAAGGTCAGACAAGCTTTTTCCTTTCTTTCTTACTTTCCCTCCCCTTGTGGAGTGTAATCACCAGTTATATGCATGTACTGAAAATCCTGGCTTGGTGTCAAGTCCACATAAGTAGCACAAATATCATAAATATAAGAATTTATAAATAAAATAATGTTCTCATTATTGCACTGTTTCTCTCAGTGGAGCCAGATTGTACCAAAGACATACGCTGTGCTTTGGAAACACTTGACAGTGGCTATTATTTAAAAGGAATTGGAGAGAAATGAAGGGGCACATGCACCCCAGTGTTCGTAGCATCAATGTCCACAATAGCCAAACTATTGTTTGGGAGGAGCCGAGATGCCCTTCAAGAGATGAATGGATAAAGAAGATGTGGTTCATATATACAATGGAATATTACTCAGCCATCAGAAAGGATGAATACCCACCATTTGCATTCACATGGATGGAACAGGAGGGGATTATGCTAAGTGAAATAAGTCAAGCGGAGAAAGATAATTATCATATGGTTTCACTCGTATGTGGAGCATAAGCTGTAGTGCGGATGACCACAGGGGAAGGGAGGGAAAACTGAATGGGAAGAAATCAGAGAGGGAGACAAACCATGAAAGACTCTGGACTCCGGGAAACAAACTGAGGGCTACAGAAGGGAGGGGGTGGGGGGATGGGGTAACAGAGTGATGGGGTATTAAGGAGCGCACATGTGGTGATGGGCACTGGGTATTAAACATGCAACTAGGGGCACTTGGGTGGCTCAGCGGGTTAAGCCTCTGCCTTCGGCTCAGGTCATGATCTCAGGGTCCTGGGATCGAGCCCTGCATCTGGCTTTCTGCTCAGCAGGGAGCCTGCTTCCCCCCTCTCTCTCTGCCTGCCTCTCTGCCTACTTGTGATCTCTCCCTCTCTGTCAAATAAATAAAATCTTAAAAAAAAATTTCCACATATGAGTGAAATCATGTGATAATTGTCCTTCTCTAATTGAGTTATTTCACTTAGCATATACCTCTTGTTCCATCCATGTTGTTGCAAATGGGAAGGTTTCATTTTTTTTGATGGCTGGGTAATATTCCATTGTATGTATACACCAAGTTGTCTTTTTTTTTTTTTTAGAGAGAGAGAGAGACAAGTCTTTTTTTTTAAGATTTTATTTGTTCATTTGACAGACAGAGGTCACAAGTAGGCAGAGAGGCAGGCAGAGAGAGAGAGAGAGGAAGCAGGCTCCTTGCTGAGCAGAGAGCCCGACATGGGGCTCAATCCCAGGACCCTGGGATCATGACCTGAGCCGAAGGCAGAGGCTTTAACCCACTGAGCCACCCAGGTGCCCCCACCACGTTGTCTTTATCCATTCATCTGTCGGTGGACATCTGGGTTCTTTCCATAGTTTGGCTGTTGTAGACATTGCTGCTATAAACATTGGGGTGCAGGTACCTCTTCAGATGACTGTATCCTTTGGGTAAATAAATAGTAGTGCAATTGCTGGGTCATAGGGTAGCTCTATTTTTTAACTTTTGAGGAACCTCCATACTGTTTTCCAGAGTGCCTCTACTAGCTTGCATTCCCATTCTCCACATCCTCGCCAACATTTGTTGTTTTCCTGACTTGTTAATTTTAGCCATTCTAACTGGTGTGAGGTAGTATCTCATTGTGGTTTTGATTTGTATTTCCCTGATGCCGAGGGATGTGGAACACTTTTTCATGTGTCTCTTGGCTGTTTGTATGTCTTCTTTGGAAAGATGTCTGTTCATGTCTTCTGCCCATTTCTTGACTGGATTATTTGGTTTTTGGGTGTTGAGTTTAAGTTCTTAATAGATTTGGGATACTAGTACTTTATCTGATATGTCATTTGCAAATATCTTCTCCACGCTTCTCCATTTTCTTTTGGTTTTGTTGACTGTTTCCTTTGCTGTGCAAAAGTTTATCTTGATGAAGTCCTAATAGTTCATTTTTGCTTTAGTTTCCCTTGCCTTTGAAGATGTGTCTAGGAAGAAGTTGCTGCAGCCAAGGGGGAAGAGGTAGTACTATGTTGAATAGCAGTGATGAGAGTGGACATCCCTGCCGTGTTCTGACCTTAGCGGAAACGCTCAGTTTTTCTCCATTGAGACTGATACTTGCTATGGGTTTTTCATAGATAGCTTTTATGATATTGGGGTATATTCCCTCTATCCCTATACTGTGAAGAGTTTTAATCAAGAAGAGGTGCTTTTTGATTAAAAAAAGGGATGCAAGGGGTGCCTGGGTGGCTCAGCGGGTTAAGGCCGCTGCCTACGGCTCGGGTCATGATCCCAGGGTTGTGGGATCAAGCCCCGCATCGGGCTCTCCGCTCTGCGGACAGCCTGCTTCCTCCTCTCTCTCTCTGCCTCTCTGCTGTCTATCAAATAAATAAAATCTTTAAAAAAAAAAAAAAAGGGATGCAAGAAAAATGCTTTTTCTGCATCAATTGAGAGTATCATGTGGTTCTTTGTCCTTTCTTTTATTAATGTGGTTTATCATATTGATTGATTTGAGGATGTTGAAACAGCCTTGCAGCCCAGAAATAAGTCCGACGTGGTTGTGGTGAATAGTCCTCTTAATGTAACTTAATGTAAATTGGATCCTATTGGCTAGTATCTTGGTGAGAATTTTGGCATCCATGTTCATCAGGGATGTTGGTCTGTAATTCTCCCTTTTTGTGGGATCTTTGGTTTTGGGATCAAGGTAATGCTGGCCTCATAGAAAGAGTTTTTTTGTTTTTTTTTTTCCTCCCATTTCTAGTTTTTGAAACCACTTCAGAAGAAAAGGTATTAACCTTCAAATGTTTGGTAGAATTCCCCTGCCTTCCCCCCGCCTGTGCTCATTCTCTCTCTCAAATAAATAAATACAGTCTTTAAAAAAATAAAATGAAAAAGAATAAAGGAAATTTAGTGTTTCATTATTGATAAACTTTGCAAAGTTCTGTAATTTAATGATACTTAGACTTTGGGGCATTCAGGCTGACTTATTTTATTTTTTTAAGAGGAGGGAGGGGCAGAGGAAGAGAGAATCTTAAGCAGGTTCCAAGCCCAGTGCAGAGCCAGATGCGGGGCTTGATCTCACAACCCTGAGATCATGCCCTGTGCCGAAATCCAGAGACTGGATGCTTAATTGACTGAGCCACCAAGGCACCCTAGGCTGACTAATTTACTTTATTTTAAAAGATTTTATTTATTTGAGAGAGAGAGCAGGAGTGGGAAGAAGAGCATAGAGAGAGAGAGAGCGCCAGACTCCCTGCTGAGCAGGGAGCCAGATGCAGGGGCTCAATTCCGGGACCCTGGAATCATGACCTGAGCCAAAGGCAGACACTTAACCAACTGAGTCATTCAGGTGTCCCCAGGCTGACTAATTTAAGATTGAACCAGTTAACTGCCTTTTTGTTTGTTTGTTTAGTATTATTAGGATGCTTTCTTGCCTTAACAAAATATACTAATGCAAATTGACATTTAGTTGATTAAGGATTTGATAACACCTCTTAACTCTTGCCCATCATTTACTGTTTTACTGATTTTAAATGTAGGTGTTGTAAAAGGTGAGCAACACAGCACATCTCCCCCTAATTAACAAACAAAACCAAACCAAAAAAACCTGCTGCCTGCTTGCATACTTCTCCGTTTTATGTCAGCAGGACTAGATTTACTTCTATCTATTCAAGTGTAATTTGGCAAACACCACCAAAACTTACTTGTTTCTTCATTCTGAAGCAGTTGAGGGATGAACAAACATTCTGAAGTCTTTACAAATGTAATAACCTCCCACTGGATGTGGAAAATTATTCTCATGCTTGATGGTGAACCCTGGGCTTTTCTGAGCTTTAGTTTCCTCTGCCCACCGCCCGGCTGGCTGCTCCATGTATGTATTGTCTCACTGCACAGAGCAGTCAGTAAAGGGTAAATTGATAACTTGCACAGACCATGAGGAGCTCAATTTGAGTTGGCTCAGTTTTCTTGTTTGGGAAAGTACTGACTGTCACTGTGGGTTTTTTTCTCCATGGGTGTTTTTGTTGTTGTTTGTGGTAGGTTTTTGTTGTTATTTTGCAGTTTCAAATGTAGTTTTGTTTCCTCACCAGCTTTCATAATTAGTAGCTTTTCCAGTGCCATGAATATATGAATTTTATCTAAAACAGTGTTTCTTTTAAAGTATGGTCCTTGTACTAGCAGCATCTGCATCACCAGGGAACTTATTAAAAATGTAAATTCTTGACTCTGAACTGAACCAGAAACTTGGGGAGTGAGGCCCGATTGTCTCTATTTTAATAAATTTTTCAGGTGATTTTAATGTACCCTCAGGTTTGAGAACTCTGATCTAGAAGATCCATGGATTTGCATCATTTGGATCAAGCTCTGAAACTTTCTCTCCATGTGCTTTGATCTGCGTATCTTCCTTCCTAACAGTCTTAAAAGGATACCAAAAGAATGAGGAAATAAGATAGTTTATGTTGAGAGTTTTTTAATTTGCTAATATATTGTGTACACTTTTAATGTCTGTGAATTTTTGATGTTTGGTATCAGGTGTTCTTGTGATATCTTAATGAGTAAGTACAATTCATTTGGGCAGATAAAAATGTTAGTGTATCTTGTCTCAACACAGAAGTCCTCTGCTTTTAGATGCAGCATACTGCTGGAGAATTACAAATAAAAGTCCTTACTATGTACAGATATTTTCCTTGAGCTGCTCACATATTCTCTCAGGAGAATATGATGAGCAGATATGGTGGTGATAAAGAATGTATTTTTAATAGAAAATGTCAAATGGGATGCCTGGTGACTCCGTTGGTTAGGCATCTGCCTTCGGTTCAGGTCATGATTTCTCAGGGTCCTGGGATTGATCCTTGTATGGAGCTCCCTGCTCAGCAGGGAGTCTGCTTCTCCCTCTGACCCTCCCCCCCCCTCAAAATCTTAAAAAAAAAAGTCAAATTGGCATGCCAGTATGTATAGTAACAGACTGGGAGTTCTCTATATTGTTTTGTCTTAGCCCATTATCCAGAAATACAGCTATCATTTTTCATACCAAATAGCATATCCCCATAGGTCCAAATAATTTACCTGTATACTGTGGGGTGCCTCAGCAAAACCATATGGACATCACAGGATATTTTTAATTTTTCAGGAAACACAGTGACATCTGTCAGACATCATGCAAATTGCTGGTGTAATGTAGTTCACAATTTAGCATTAAATCACTGCATTCCTCTAGATGGGATGTTGTATTTTTGCAAAGCTGGGATTTTGACCATTGCTGTAACCAAGCAAGTACTGTATTATGAAAATCAGTGTGAAGCAGGAAATACGGGAGGCAATGTCCATTCTGATTCTAAGACTCAGAAGTTGAGAAGTTGGAGAGTACCCAAAAGGTGCTAAGTTGTTAGGACATACTTAGTGTACTTGGAGCTAACAGAACTATTTGGCATTTCTTTTTTTTTAGAGATTTTATTTATTTGACAGACATAGATCACAAGTAGGCAGAGAAGCAGGCAGAGAGAGAGGAGGAAGCAGGCTCTCCTCGGAGCAGAGAGCCCGATGCGGGGCTTGATCCCAGGACCCTGGGATCATGACCTGAGCTGAAGGCAGAGGCTTTAACCCACTGAGCCACCCAGGTGCCCCCTATTTGGCATTTCTTTTGGCCCAGTGGACACCAGGAGAAAATGACCAAGGTAATAAGGGAACAATGACCTGAAGAAGTGAGGGAACATCTGGTGTGATATAAGTTTTTTTGATAAATTGCTGTTTGGACTTCAGGTATGGTAAAAAGTTGTACAAGAAAACAAGAGAAGAAAGTGAAGTAATTGTAAACAGCACAGTCTAGGAGAAGGCAATATGTGGTGGTGTGTATGATCTTCAGGGTCATATACTTTTGTTTTGAGTCCTGGTTTTTTGGCTAACTATATGACTGAGTGAGAAATTGACTTTTCTAGACCTGCCTTAGTACTCATAAAATAGGAATGATTAATACCTCATAACATTTAAATGAGGTATTCTAGGTTAAATATGCTTTATAGAACTTAAAATCTCTATAGACAGGTTGGGGGTAGGCTCAGTAATGGTTCCTCAAAGATGTCTATATTCTAATTCCTATTACCCTAAATATGGTAAAAGAGACTTTGCAGATGTAATTAAGTTAAGGATCTTGAGAGGGGGAAGTTATCCTGGATTATCCATGTGGGTCCTTAAAAGAAGAAGGCAGGAGATCCAAGTGAATAGTAGCAGAGTTGATGGTAGAAGCAAGAGGAGGGGGTGATGTGATTAAGGGGGCATGAGCCAGAGTACAGGAGGGCCTCTAGAAGCTGAAAAAGGGAAGGAAACTAATTACCCTTCAGAGCCTCCAGAAGGAACCAGCCCTGCCAACACCTTAATTTTTAGTCCTGTGGGACTCGCTGCAGATCTTTGATCTCCAGAATGATAAAAGAATAAATTTGTGTTGTTTTAAGTCACTGAGTTTGTGGTGATTTGTTACAGGAACAATAGAAGATGAATACAGGGTGTTACTTAAGTTGAACAGGGGACAGTTTCCTTAAGAAACCATTAGACCAGTGTCAGAAGACTCAGTTTTTTTCATAACATGAAGTCTGGAATAGCAGCACATGGCTTCTCTACACTGTGACATAAACTTCCACGGTGTGTATATGTTGAGATTTCCTTAACACTCAGATGGCTCTAGAGACTAAGAAATTAGATTTGGTAGGGATAGTAGGGAGGATTTCTAAACCTCTGGAACATCTAAAATAAGAGTGTCTCCCGAAGACTTAATGCAGTGGAAAGGGTTCCAGGAACGGGAGCTTCCTTGGCAGCTCCTCATCTGTCCTTTACTGATCATCCATCCTGATGAATTTGGTGCAGCAAGTTACTTTAGAACAGTTTCTCCAAGCCTAATGTAATTTAAGTTTGCACACTGGAGGGTAGTATTTCAGAGCCTTTCTGAAGTGCAAAGTTGGGGTTTTTCATGGCCCACTGATTGAGCTGAGGGACGCATCTGACCTTGTCAGATGTCTGCTTGTCACCTGCTGTCAGGTGTCTGCTTGTATATATCTGTTACACTGTTAAGAATGGTTATTTTTACTGAGTTTTTGTCAAGAACTTTTCAATCTTAGATTTTCAGATAAAATTTGTTCACACTAGATACGGATTTATAAAACAGCAGCTGTCATAAAGAAGTGGCAAGTTTTGAGGACATGAAAACTTTAGGGAGATGGTATGTGTGAGAAAATTTAGAGCCTGTAACCCAGAGTTGTTTTCAGGAGTCTGAGCTAAGTAGGGTTTTCCTAGTCCCAAAAGGTATAGACCATATGTATCGTTCACTAGTCAAGCTAGTTCACAGCTTAACTAGAATGCCTGGTACAAGCCAGACATTTTCTTGGACATAGTCTCAGTGCCATATGGAAATATCATACAGAATATGTTAGTCTCTGGTTTTTGACCAGTTTTTGGATTTTTAAAGTAAAAGTCATAATTTTACTTGTATTTTCTACATATTGGTAATTTAACTGCCCCAAATCTTTTTTTTTTCAAGCTCTATTTATTTTAGAGAGCATGTGCATGAGGGGGAAACTCAACCAGACTCCCTGCTGAGCGGGGAGCCTGACATGGGGCTTGATCCCACTACCCTGAGATCATGACCTGAGCCGAAACCAAGACTCAGACATTTAACTGACTGAGCCATCCAGGTGCACACTGCCCCAGATCTTTTAAGCAGTTGCTAGTGTAAACAGATCACCCATTTCCACTGCGTCGGTGGTGGCTCACTAGTCATTAGTAGCTACCTAAACAGTAGCTCAGGAAACTGCCCTGCTAATTGGGTATAGCTTTGTAGAAGTTGGTACTAATTACATGAAATTATTTTTTTACCTTAGAAGACTGACTTAGATGGTTTGATACGCCGTAAAGCTTTTTAGAGTTATGATCCAATTACTGGTAACTTTGTTAGAGGGGAGAGAGTATGAGAGGTATATATGTAAGTTTAGCTTTAGTTTTACTTTATTGATGTAAGAACATTCACACAGTAACCAAGTTCATATTATGCCCTGAGCCCCAGAGGGTGGTTTAAAAAAAAAAAAAAAGGATGTCATACAAATCATCTATAGCTTGCTCATTTTTTGGTTATTGGTGTTATTTATCATATAGAGGTAATAAAGAGTAGTTTCTGCACCAGTTTGTTTAGAATTTTATCCTTACTGTTTGCTTACTTTCTTTACTATTTCCTTATACTTTAAATATAATGAGATATGTTAGAAGAACAGTAATTTTAAAGCGCTTGTAAGAAATCTAGGCTTTTCCTTTGGAATCTTCTTTGTTTCATTTCCAAAGTCATATAAACTATCAGAAAATAGTTATGAAAGCTATAAATTTGTCTTCCTTTAGTCTTAAATATATAGATTAACTCTATAAGTCCATGCAAAATATGTTGGATGATTAAAGTAATAAAGCAATTCTAATACTTGTAAAGGAGGCTTACTTGGTGGGGTAGGGAGACAAGTAAATTAGTTAAAATAAACTCTTGCCATTCTCTCTCTCTTTTTTAAAAGATTTTATTTATTTATTTGACAGAGATCACAAGTAGGCAGAGCAGCAGGCAGAGAGAGGGGGAAGCAGGCTCCCTGCTGAGCAGAGACCCGGATGCGGGACTCAATCCCAGGACCCCGAGATCATGACCTGAGCCGAAGGCAGAGGCTTAACCCACTGAGCCACCCAGGTGCCCCTCTTGCCATTCTCTTAATGGTACCCATGTTCTAAGTCATGGACAAGAAATAGCAGTGCTGGTGTGTCACCTGCCTTGGGCCTTCCCTTGTTGAAGGACTTTAATTTGAGGGCTTAGTTCTGTGAGTATGAGAATCATTATAGACCCACACACATCCCTGTAGTCCTCAACTTCATCCCAGGACTTTAGGATCTAGAGCTGATCCTAAATGGTTGTGGTTTGGCCTGTTTTCTCAGACCTTTTCCTTGAGATTTATATCTTGATCCTAGTATGTTAGAAAGCCTTTGGAGAAAATGAAGTTAGGCAGTGCAAGTACAACTTTGTTTACAATGCCAAGTAGAGCAGCCTTGAGATTCTCTATCAAGGCCTTGCTAGTAATGTTCTTTTACCAGGTTTTTGCTGCAATATTCAAGAGGTGGTAAATAGTCTAGGTCTGAAGCTACTCTTGGACACATGTAACAACACCTTCTTATCTCACTCCTGTGTTCATGGACAAGACTAGTTTTGAAGTTTCTGGTGGTTGGTTGGTTTGTTTTTTCCTGTTTTTGTGATGGGGGGCATGTATAATGCTTTCTCTTTTCTGCCACCAGACATTCAGCAGTCTATAAAAATCACTCTCAGGGTGCCTGGGTGGCTCAGGAGGTTAAGCATCTGCCTTTGGCTTAGGTCATGATCCCAAGCCCCCTGCTGGGCTCTTTCCTCAGCAAGGAGTCTGCTTCTCCCTCCTCCTCTCTCTCTCTGTCGTCCTGCTCTCTGTTCTCTGTCTCTCAAATAAATAAAGCCTTAAAAAAAAAATCACTCTCTATCAAACCAGAGCTTATCCCCTTTATCTCAACAGTTAAAAGGAACAGTTTGTGTTTACTGTGGCAATTTCAAAGCAAGGGCACAGACCCAAGGTTTATGGTATGTAGTTACAGGGGAAGAGAAAGACCAGTGTGCTCTGCTGTGGAACATGCGTTATGAATATCAGCACTACTTTTCTATTAGATTAAAAGCCGGCTCAAATGGCTGCCTTAAAAAATAAACCTAATGGATATTTCTAGCTTCCCTTGAGAGACTAACTAAATTTGTCTTTTTCTTTCTTTTTTTCCTTTCTCTCTATTTAGCATTGAAATCAGTGTTACATCTTCTTTTGTTTCTTGAGTCTCCCTTTCTCCTTTTTTCCATCTGTTTGCTTCTGTGCATAGTGAAGCTCGGGGCTATCTGTGCAGGCGTTGAGTAACATAAAACTTCATTTATTTGTGTTTGTAAGTCAGAATCCTATTTCACTTCTTCCTGAGCCTGAGGGGAAATCTTAGAAAAGTCCATTGAGATTTAAGTTTTAAACACACTACTTAATTACTCCACAAGCTTAACCACAGAGTTTGCTGTCACAATATAAACACCCAAAAGAGGGCCTGAAGGAAGCCTCCACACTTCTACCCTTGTGAACTCCCTTGGGTTTTCTATTCCTGCCCTCTATCTGGCAAACAAAAATACGGAATCCATTCCAAGAGCTACTGTAGAACTGGCTTAGAAACTTTATAAATGGCTCAACTAAATGCTCAAAACTCTACTAATTCTATTCCGTTTTGCCAGCTTCCTCCAAACCATTTTTTAAACTTTAAAAAAAAAAAAGGTTATTTTTTTTTTTAAACTTTGTGATTCTATTCTTAAGACATTCTACTTGCCTTGCTGCCAAGTTTTAAAAACTCCCGATTTTAAGACTTCTCCTTCTAGCCTTAAATAATATATACTAAATAAGCAAAAACATTCCTGGCTCACTATTTTACTCTCCAGAGTTTTTATAGGATAAAACATGTTCAGGCTTTTAAATTTTAAGGCAACTACTTTAAATTTCTATGTAAGTAAACCAGAGACTGTGGGTTGTTTCATCAGTTTAAAATAGTAACATTTCATTGCCTTCAATACAATTAAAAATCTACTTGAAGAGCTCAACATAATATCCTCAAAAAAAAATCAAGTGACATACTAAACAAATGTGCCATACTGTGTATGTGTTTGAAATGAATTTGTGAAATGAGAAGATTATTTTAC
Organism: Taxidea taxus jeffersonii; assembly: GCA_003697995.1. Lineage (NCBI taxonomy): Eukaryota > Metazoa > Chordata > Mammalia > Carnivora > Mustelidae > Taxidea > Taxidea taxus. The sequence continues at coordinate 41,698 of ML093422.1, read as the reverse complement.
GGGTCCTCTCATAGTGTTCTACTTTCCAGTTATTCAGTCATTTGAAATATTTACTTGTGCTCTAATTATGTCAGGCACTGTTTTAGGTGCTGGGGGTTTACTAGAACAAGATGTCAAGCCCCTGCTCTAGTATAGCTGTAGGGAGCAGTAAAAAAGGAAAATACCAATAATGAATTCTAAGCAGAGAATTAATATAGAATGATACAGTGATTGGGATGACTGAAATTGGGTAGGCAGGAAATAGCTGCCTGAGAAGGTGACATTTAAGCTGATGTCTGAATAGCAAGAGTCAGCTATGCAAAGATCAGAGGAAACATATTCTAAGCAGAAGGATTAGTCCTAAAGTGGAAATGAGTTGAGTATTCAGAAACAGGTGGCCAGTGAGGCTGAATCGTAGTGTTTATATTGGTAAGGCATGGGGTATGGGGGCACAGGGTTGGGGTGATTTAGGAAAAAGAATAAGATTTTGGTCAGATGGGTATACAGGAGCTTGGATTTTATCCCTGTGGTGGATGCCATTGGAGGATTTTATTTTATTTATTTATTTATTTTTAAAGATTTTATTTATTTTTGTTAGAGAGAGAGAGAGCGAGCACAGGCAGACAGAGAGGCAGGCAGAGGCAGAGGGAGAAGCAGGCTCCCTGCTGAGCAAGGAGCCCGATGTGGGACTCGATCCCAGGACGCTGGGATCATGACCTGAGCCGAAGGCAGCCGCTTAACCAACTGAGCCACCCAGGCGTCCCTCATTGGAGGATTTTAAACACAGGCACAGTAGTGCTGTTTAGACATGAATTGGTTGTGTGTGTGTGTGTGTGTGTGTGTGTGTGTTTTGGGGAAAGGAGATGGAAGTAAGGAAGACCAGTTAAGACTGTTGCTGTGGTTATTGTAGAAATTGAGTTGAGCCAGAATGCTTATAATGGAGATGGAGGTGGTAGGATTTGGGGATATGTTTGGGGGGTATGATTGATTTACTTGTGTTGTAGATTTTAACTTGAGTACCCGGAGAGTGATGCCTTTACTGATGTAGTAAAAACTGGGGAAGAGAAGCTTTTTGAGAAAAGCCAATAGTTTCTGTTTTGTCCATTTAAGATTTTTTTAAAATTTTACTTATTCATTTGAGAGAGAAACAGAAAGCATGAGTCGGGTGAGGGGCAGAGAGAAAAGGACAAGCAGACTCTCCTCTGAATGTGGCTGGATCCCACCACCTTGAATTCATGAGTCAGTTGCTTAACAGACTGAGCCACCCAGGCGCCTCTTGTTCATTTGAAGTTTAAGATACCTGTTGTTAGCCAACTGGAGATCTCAAATTAACAACTGAATAAATGACTTTGGAGTTCCAGGAACCAGGACAAACCAAGAGGTATTAAGTAGTAGAGAGCAGGTGTTTCAAACCATTGGACTTGTAAGATCATGGAGGAAATTGTGTAGATTGAGAAGAAGAGGAGAGCTAGTACCCTGGGGACCCCAGAAGGAAGCCAGCAAAAGTGACTGAGGAGGAACAACCCCTGTGGTAGAGGAAAACCAGTGGTTTGTGGCAGCGAAACTGAAAGTTGAATGTTTCAAGAAGGAGGGGTAGAAACTGCCAAACACTCCTGAGGGTCAAGTTATATAAGAACTACAGGGATGCTGGCTTTGAGAGTCATCCATGATCTTCATAAGAACATTCTCAGTGGAGTTGATATAAAAGAAAGGAGAGAATAGAAGCAAGGAAGGAGACAGTTATTGACAACTTTTAGATTACGAAGGATTATGTCAGGAATAAATAGAACAGGAAATTATATTTGTAAGAGAGAACTGGGATAACAGACATATTTTGTTCCTAATGCAAATCTACAGAAATGTCACTATATAATTTATAGATATCTCTCTCCCCTGTGGACCCAGACATGTATTAGTAGAACTGTAATCCATCACCATGTGAACGCTATTGAATGTGGCATAGACTGTGTTGAGAACCTTACTTACTAGTTTGAGGATGTAATTCAATATATTTCAAGTTAGAAACAGTGCATAGTGTGTAGTTGATTGGTGTGTGTATGTTGTGTTGCCTCCTCCAGCTTCCAAATCACTGGTCAGCAAGTCCTTCTGTATTTAAAACAGAAACAAAAACAAACAAAAAACCTTCTTGGGTTTTTTTCCCCATTAACTGAATGTTTGCTAGAACTCTCTCTTCAGCACTATATATTCCCCTTTCACTATTTTTGAAAAATAATTTGTTCAGGAACATTTTTATAGGAACATTTTATAAGCTATTGGTAAGGTTCCTTTCTCCTTTCCGCCACCATCTGTAGCTTCTTGGGGGTGTATTTTAATGTTCTGCCGCTATCTTAGCCTAGGAACGCGAGTTTCTGATATTTTGTTTGTACACGTCTATAACTTTTTTATGGTGCCTGTTGGCATTATTACTTGTATCAGTCAACTAGATCGTTGGGATCTTTATGACTGCTTTCTCTCTTCTTAATCTACCTAAAAAGTACTAGCTTCCTGTCTGTGAGTCTGACCCATCATTTCAAAAATTGAGCTCTTCTGTTCATCAGAGGTGGTAGCTGTGCTTCATTTTTTGTTTGTAGTGTAATAGTCCAGCAGAAGAGACCTAGACAGTATGTGTTGGTGACCAGAATTAATTGAACCTGCAGATCCTTAGTTACTATTTCATATGAAAAGATAGTATTGGGGCATGATAGAAGCTTAGGACATAAAACAGTTAACTCATATTTTGCCATAAATGTCTAATAGTACTGTGCACATTTAAATGTACAAACCAATATTTATGTGACTCAGGTTATTGCTTAGTAGTAAAAAGAGAGGTATATATATTTTAAGATTTTTATTTATTTGAGAGAGATCATGAGTGAGAGAGTACAAGCAGTGGGAGCAGCAGAGGGAGAGGGAGAAGCAGACTTTCCACTGAGCAGGGAGCCTGATGTGGGGCTCCATTTCAGGACCCTGAGATCATGACCTGAGCCAAAGGCAGCCACTTAACCGACTGAGCCACCCAGACACCTGGTGAAAGCAGAAAGGTATTTATGTTGATGCTTATTTTGTTTTGAAGAAGTTGTATTGCTGGGTATTGCTGGGTAGTCAAATACTGAGACTCTCTGACTAAAGAGGACAGTTTGGTTATCACTCCCTGTCTGACCTTTCACTTTTTAGACTCAGGAACTGAATAGATTTGGACAACAAGGGATACTTGTTTTGTAACATTGGGCTAATTGTATAAAGCAGAGGCTGGGAATTGCCCAATTAACACATTTTGTTTCATATTCCAGAACTTCTGACTTACACAGTCAAGTAATTTAACCTAATTCACATGAATGTGCAAGCTAGGTGGTGTTTCTTTTTACTCTTTTAAGGAAAGTATGTAACTTGGCTCTTTATTTCTTATCCTTTTACAACACGAAAGTCTCAGGAATCTGTAACAATGTAAACTGAGTTGGAGGAAGGTGACACCCTAGTATATAAGTAATAAGTAATCTGTTCTCTTCACTTTAAAATGCATAACAGAGGGGTGCCTGGGTGGCTCAGTGGGTTAAAGCCTCTGCCTTCCGCTCAGATCATGATCCCAGGGTCCTAGGATCGAGCCCCGCATCGGGCTCTCTGCTCAGCGGGGAGCCTGGTTCCTCTCTCTGCCTGCCTACTTGTGAGCTCTGTCAAATAAATAAATAAAATCTTAAATAAAAAAAGGCATAGCAGAGAAAATCAATAATAAAGATTTGAACAGTTCAAAGCTTTTATTGTTTCTTCTTTAATACCAATTTTATTGAGATATAATTCACATACTGTAAAATTCAACCTTTCTTATCTACTTCATTGTTTTTAGTTGCACAGCCATCATCATCTCATTTTCATTCCCCCCATGAGAGATCCATGGGTACTAGTTGTCACTTTCCATTTCCTTATCCCCCACCCAACCCTAAGCCACTAACTTTTTATTGATTCACCTCTTCTGCTGTGTCACAAGTCGACTCCTACGATATGTGGCATGTGTGTCTGACTTTTCTCCCTTAGCATAATGTTTTCAAGGTTCATCCATGTTGTAGCACATATCAGTGCTTCATTTCCTTTTTATGGCCCCAGATAGTCCTTTGCATGGATTATACCAGTTTGTTTATCCATTCCTCAGTGGTGAACATTGAATTGTTTCCACTTTTGAGTATTTATGAATAATGCTGATATAGGAACATCTGTGTATATGTTTGTGTGTGTGGACATGTTTTCAATTTTCTTGAGTATGTACCAAAGAATGGAATTTCTCCATTTTGCAGTCTATCTTATTGTTTCTTAAATAATTGTTATTTACCGTTGTTTCTTTTTTTTTCTTTTTTTTAAAGATTTTATTTATTTATTTGGCAGACAGAGATCACATACCGTTGTTTCTTAAATAACAATCACTATTGACTAGTCCAGTGAAATGAATGTGATAGATGTACTTACATACTGAAAAAATAATTTATCCATAGAGCTAGGCATATTCTTATGCTATTTTCCACCTTTGGTTATTTAAAGACAAAGACTCCTTCATTTATTATGAGTTGAGGAAAGTTGAGTGGGTTTTTGAGTCTGCCTTTCTTGGAATGATGGCTATGTACTTTGGTAATACCTTTAATTCTAATTTCACATTTGCTTCCTGATTATCTAAAAATTTTTATCAGTTGAATATTTGGCTTAACTAGTAATGAGGTTTCTTTAGTGCAGTGACTGAAAAGTCCAGGTAGTCCTGCCTTGGGGCAAGGATTTGTCCTTACACTCTTCAGATGAGTTCCCTGATGGCTTTAACAGAAGTCCCAGTTGAATATTATGTCCCTGATTGATCTGTCTTGGGTTGTGTGCTCTTCTTTGGTCAGGATTTGGGTTAAACTAGAGCTGGGAATGAGTACATTCCAGGTTAGGGTTCTCTTAGGGAAAGAAGGATGTGTGTTTGAGATGTACCCAACAAGGGTCCATTGTACAGTCACACTTCTCTTTCTGTAGAGCTGATAAGGGAAAATAAATTCACATCTCACTGCAATTGAGCCTGAACCTGGTAGAATACTGAATTCAGGAAGCCCATCTTTCTTCAAGAGATCAACAACCCTTTTCTAGACTTTCCTGAAGATCCTTGATTTCTGAACTTTTTTATTCTTGAGTATTTGTTTTGATAAAGTGTTTTATAACTTTGTTAAACAAAAATGGTTCCTTCTAAGTAGTATGTGTGGACTTTATTCATAAATCACTGTGTCTGAGTTTTAATACTAAAGAGATACCTGTCATGGTGAAGAATGTTTTATTTTTGCTGAGTGATAGTCTTGCTTAGTATTAAGTGTTGGGTTTTTAGTGACCAGTGCAGCTTGAATTTTATTTGAAACAGCATTCCTATATGACTCTTCCAGCTCATTCTGTTTTTTTTAAGTTTTCTATTTATTCATTTGAGAGAGATACAGAGATACTGACAGAGCCAAGCTAGGGGAGAGGGAGAGGGAGAAGCTGCACTGACTGACTCCTTGCTGCGCTGGGAGTCCTGGATCCCAGGACCTGGAGATCATGACCTGAGCCAAAGGCAGATGCTTAACCATCTGGGCTACCCAGGTGCCCCTAGCTCATTCTAATAACTAACAGGGCAAGGCAGTAAATAGGGTGGCTTAAATATTCTCTTCTGGGCAAGACAGTAAATAGGGTGGCTTAAATATTCTCTTCTGGGCATCAGTGACAAGAATGCAGATAAGCATTCTGTGTATCCTATGAATTTTATTCAGTTTAATAACTTTCCTTGTATGGCTTTTTTTCTTTTTTCTTTTTTTGGATACTGCATAACCCCAATATCTCAGTGAATTACAGCCAACATTTATTTTTGTTCATCTGGGTTTTTGAGTTTGTGCATTTCCTCTGTAGGCTTTGCTCATTTAGGCCAGGCTGAACTTTAGTCCTCTGGCCAGGCTCAGGTCTATTTCACAAGTTTTTGTTCTGGGGCCTGGGCTGAGAGGCATTGGCTATCTGGGTACATGGCTACATGTTCTTGTCATATAGGATCACAGGAGTATGAGAAGGGTGAGTAGAAACATGCAATGTCTCTTAAGGTTTTATCTGGGAACTAGCACACTGATACTTCCTCCTAGTTTTATTAGCCAAAGTAAATTATACGGCCAAGCCCAAAATTAATGGGGTCAGGAAATACACTGCTCCCACAGTGGGAGGCATTGTAAAGTCACGCAGCAGGGAACATGGGTGTATAATTCTAACCAGGGGTTGAGTAAAGTATTGGGAATGATAATCTGCTTAGCTATAGGTATTATCCCAGAAATAATGGTGCATGAAACTATCTGACAAAAGCAGACTTCTTAGAGTGAGTAAATTCAGATTATGTAAGAGTATAATTGGGTACATTTTAATCTGATTAAAACCATAAATGTTCAAACTAGAATTAATCATAGTTTATTTACTGCTACCTCTCAGAAAGCAACCTTGGTTGGTACTATGCTCAATTCCTCATCTCAGTTTCTGAAGATGCTAAATTGCTTAATGATTGTTAATACTGGCCTCTTGTATTAATAGTAAAAAGGGTTGAAATCCTTGTTTGTGGTCAGTCTTAAATTACTAACCAACTCTTATTCCCATTCTTTAGAATTTAGCAAACTACTAATTAGTCACTTTATATATCAGCTGTTGCAAGAATCTCATAACAGCTAGAACATAGAATTAGTGAAAAGGTGAGGCATCTAAAATTATATTTAGAGGGACACCTGGGTGGCTCAGTTGGTTAAGCACTTGCCTCTGGGTCAGGTCATGCTCCCAGAATCCTGGGATTGAGTCCCCGCATCAGGCTTCCTGCTTGGTGGGGAGCCTGGTTCTCCCTCTCTCTGCCTGCCGCTCTGCCTACTTGTGTTCTCTCTCTGTCAAAATAGATAGATAGATAGATAGATATAGATAAATAAAAATAATTTAAAATTAAAAAATAAAGTTACATTTAAAAACATTTAGGTCATCTAAGGAACATTTCAGGAACACTGCATTCCCCCAGACAGAATTGTTGGTTCGTGTTTGTCATTTTGAAAGTTTCCAGTGCTGGTAGAAAAGTGATTTTGTAGACTTTGAGGAACGTAGCTTTTAATGGGTAGGATGGTGTTTTTCCTACTCACTCATATATGGAACTCTTTCACAAAAAAAGGTTATTTTCAAAAGCTAAGATTCCTTAGGGGTATGTTTTGGAAAACACTGTTATAGGCTTTATTTATTAGCTAAGATTAGATTTAACTGTATGAGATAAAAACTCAAGATAATAGCGGCTTATATGGGAAAGAACTGTAGAAAACAAAATTATTTTGTGTTTTGAAATGTAGTTAAATATATATTTGGACTTAAAAAGAGCTCAGATTTTAATGTAATGTGTTTCAGCTAATCTGAGACTGGATTTAAAATGGACCATTATAGGGGCATATGGATGGCTCTTTTGGCTAAGCATCTACCTTTGGCTTAGGTCATGATACAGGGGTCCTGGGATCGAGCCCCCATTGTCTATTCTCTGCTCAATGGGAAGTCTGCTTCTCTCTCTCCCTCTGTCCCTCCCCCAACTCGTTCTTACTCTCTCAGGCTTACTCTCTTCTCTCTCAAATAAATTAATAAATCTTTAAAATGAACCATATGTTTGCACTACTAAGGAAAAAATGCTGTCAACTGTGAAATAGTAGTCTAATTTCAGAGATGTTAAAACATGGGAAAAGGGTGCCTGTTAACAGTATTAACCTTTTTCATGTTTGGTTTTGTCTCCTCCCATTTCTAACTACCCTGTTGAAGGAATAACTATCGCATGCAATTGAGAAACATTTGGTCAGATGCAAATGAAATTAGGCAAAAATAATGTATCATACTAATAATAGCACTTCTTGTTAGCATCAGTTATGTACCCAGTTACTGGTTTCTTATAAAACTAAGCTAATAAGCTACATTAAAATATTACTGCTCTGTTTCAATTATTTATTGCTATATAATAGGTTACTTAAATATTTTTAGTTGACATTTTTGAGATAATTGGATTCATATGCAGTTGTAAAAAAAAGAATGCAGAGAGATCCCATGTATCTTTTGCCCATTTTTTCCCAGTGGTAAATTTTGCAAAACTTCAGTGTAGTATCACTGCCAGGATACTGGCATTGATCCAACCCACTGATCTTATTCGGATTTCACCAATTTTGCAAAACTTCAGTGTAGTATCACTGCCAGGATACTGGCATTGATCCAACCCACTGATCTTATTCGGATTTCACCAGTTTCACTTGTGTGTGTGTGTGTGTGTGTGTGTGTTAGGTCTGAACAATTTTAACACTTGTGTATGTTTGTATATCCACCAGAGTCAGGGTACTGAATAGGACTAACACTAAAAGTACCCTTCATATTGCTCTTTTGTAACCATACCCACCTTCCTCTCAGTGCTGACATGCCACCCTCACTTCCATCCCTAACCCCTGGCAACTACTGTCTTTTCATTTTGTTTTTTCAGAAATATTTGCTCATGATTGTATGGATCTGCCTTTGGAGCAGAGTTCAGTTGGGATGGTTTGTCTTTGCTTCACATCTTATCTACTGGATTCTACTAGCACTGGAGAATGCAAGATGGTCTTGGTCACTTGCCTGCAGTCTTGATACTGGCTTTCAGTTTGGGTATCTAAGTGTTTCTCATGACCTCTCTCATGTAGCCTCCTCTCCTACAGGGCCTCTTTCCACATGGCTCCTTGATTCTAGCAGTAGAGTTGGGACTTCCTTACATGTGAGCTCAGGGCTCTAAGAAAGCAAAAATTGGAAGCCAAGAGGTCTCTCTCAACCTAAGCCCGGAACTGGCACAACTTCCACTTCTATAAGCAGCCTGTTGGTTGGAGCAGTCACAAGGATAGCCCAGGTTCAAGGGGAGGGGAAACAGGTGCTGTCTCTTGGTAGGAGGAGCAGCAGGTGTGTGCAGGGATTGTTGCGGTCAGCTTTGCATACAGTTTGTCATTTTAAAGTTTGAATTCCATAAAAAGTAAAAGAATATAAAGTTCGTAGTTTTGTGCTGTTAATGCCTATTTCAAATAGAACAGTTCCTTTGCAGGGCAAGTTGCCAGAGTTCAAGTTATCCACCAAATCTAAGGATTCCCAAGGGGCCTGTGGTATTTACAGAACAAGTGGTTGCTTGAAGTGGCTGTTAAGATGTTAGAAATGGTTCACCTCTCTTTTATTTTCCCAGGCTAGCTGTTTTCTTGGGATCTTAAAATAGCAGGGGCCTGTATACATACTTCCAGATTTCTGTAATGCTAACTTTGAGAAACCGTACAGATTTTCTTCTTTTTATTAAACTTTTTAGGTAAGGCCCAATGGTATTTTTTTTTTAAGAGACTTTGACTTAATAGAAAAGATCTTTTAATAGGGAATAAAGTTGTAGAAGGAGACACTCGTTTCAGCCAAGAATTTGGAACCAGAAGAGCATTTTCTCAAGATTTTTTGGACTGTGAAATGCTACTTACTGTGAGAGGGTTCATTTTGCTGTGAGAGTGGCAGTAGAGTGGGTCAAGGGTTAGGTCCTGGACTTGGTTGAAAGAATCATTGTTTATCTATTACACTGTAAGAAATAAGCTTTTGTAGAATTTCTAGAATGACAGGTAACTAAAGAGCTGTTGCCCAGTGAGGGCCACATGCTTAGAGACTAAGCCTTTAGTGAATCATGAGGATGTATAGTTGTGATTTCAAATATAGAAATGAATTTTTCAACTCTGAGTTGTAGACTAGTGTGTTATTTGGTTGTTTCCTTCCTGACTTCTTTTGAGTGATAACTGACTCCACAGACATTTACTATATACTCTATATTGGGGCACTTTGTTAGACATCATTAAAGGAAAGTTGGAACAGGGCAGATAAGATGCACACAAATATCTGATATATAATACCAAGGTGATAATATAGAAGTTCAAAACAAGTAGAGAACATTACCGACAACGAGCTGAGCTGCCGGAATCTTAGTTTTCATTTTCACCCCTGTGAAACCAATGTGGACGGGCTCTCTTCCAGTAATCTAAAGTATTATAATTCTGAAATGTCTGCTTTAATGATTAGTTAGTGGTTTATCATTTCTTTTTTTAAAATATTTTCTTTAGAGAGAGAGAGACCGATCTGTGCTTTTATGAATAGGGGGAGCGGCAGGAGAGGGAGAGGGAAAATCCCAAGCAGACTCTTCATGGAGCTCAGAGCCTGATGTTGGCCCCAATCCTCCAACTGAACTAAAACGGAGTCAGCCACTCAATCAACTGAGCCACCCAGGCACCCCAAGTTTATACTTTCTAATAAGATGTATCAGATTCCATGTGATGTTCTGATGTTCTGAAAGATTTATTGCTGTGTAATTTTGGCATCTTTTACCCACTGTGCATACACAGTTATGGACACCAGTTTTAATATTTGATGATGAAACAAAGAATTACATTCATTAATGAAATACAGAAAGGGAAACAAAAGGTTTTTAAATTTTTGGTTAAACTAGAGTGGTTTAAGACTTTGATTTAGTGCTTCTCAGATACTAGGGGTGAGAATGGTATAGCTGATTCCTGTTCACTCTGATAGAAAAGGAGAATGAATTAAAAATTACAGAAAGTAGTATTACCTAGACAGTGAGAAGGAAAGGTCTTCCTTTGTTTTAGTAGACATTGCTAACTTCTTTGGTGACATCCATGTCCTTTTGCTTCCTACCTCCTGAATGTTAGGTGTTGACATGGAAGCTGTTCATGGTCCATCTGTCCTGTGTTCCCAGCGGTCTCTCAGAGGGTACTTCAGAGGACAAAATCACTGTCACTACCAACCCACCCCCAACCCCTTTCGGAGACAACCATGCAGACAACCATTCATGGACCATTGAGCCCTCTCATCACCCTGTTGTCCCCTGTTAACTATGGCACAGTTGGCTTCAGACTGTGTAGCATACATGATTGTGCTGAAGAGATCAGGGAGCTAGGAGGAGTAAGAATGAATTGAATGATTCTCATACTGGCTTGGTTGCCTGTTAAGAACTGAAGACTTTTGAAGCATTATCTGTGGGAGATTTCCTTTGTTTCTGCTTTGCAGATTGTGGTTAAAACCAGCTCTAAATGAAGTCATTAGCTAGGAAGCATGTATAGGCTGAATATTATCATTTCAGGAAATGGTGATAAGTAATCCTGTGAGATAAATGCTGTCTATTTTATTAGAATTAAAGGAGAATGTAAGTGAAAGTGTCTAATCCTTGACATATGTTTATTCTGAGTCTTCAAAGATCATCACTATGCAAATTTACCAGCAGAGAGAGAGAGAGAGAGAGAGAGTGTGTGTGTGTGTGTGTGTGTGTATGTATGTGTGTGTGTTAAGGTGAAATCTCAATCCTCAGTGCTAGCCCCACATTTGGAGCCCACTGCAGTTATGTAAAATACAAGTGGATCTCACCATTGAAATGTTCCTCTGTCACTTGAATCTCAGTATATTAAAAACAGCACTCCTTTCCCTGTCCCTACTCACATGCATCTGTTTCTCCTCCTTTGCTGCATATTTTTATCACTGTATTACCATCCTCTCATTTATCCAGCCTCATTTGTATTTGGCTGTTGTTTCACCATACCATGTCAGCTGCCAGACCCCGCTGTCTGTTTACCTTTTAAAATGTTTCTGGTGTCAGCCTTGATTCACGTGTTCTCCAAGAGTATTGTAGTCACTCTTCCTCTATGCTCTCTACTGCTGTCCCAGCCCACCTTAGCCTGTCTGGCCAACCTTATTTTCCAGTGTTTCCTCTCAGGGCCCCATGCTCCATGTGAAGTACTGAACATCCCCCCACACTTCCTTCCCATCCACACTTCTTTGTCATCATGCCATCATTCTTGTTGTACCCTTTGCTTCTGAATGTTCTTCTCTCTGCTGGATTCTGCATATCCAGATCCTACTTATCCTTCAAGAACATTTCAAATATTACCTCTTCAGAAGAGGATAATTTGATGTCTGTATTTGGAAGTAGTCTCTTTCTTGTCTCCTGTAGTGGTCTTTTCCTTTTATTGTAATTTTAATTATCCATGGCTTATTTAGAGTTATTTGTGTGCATTTTTATCTCCCCACTTAGATTGTAATCTGAAGGTCAGGAGCCGTGAGTTATCACCATATTCCCACAGTGCCGATGTGGTGCCTAAAGTAATCCCTCATACTTTGGAAGGGCTCCGTAAAACATCTGTCAATACACTATTTTAAAAGAGTCTTCCTATGCACTTAGAGCTCTGATATTAAACTACAGTGTAAAACAATGTGCCTGTATAGTGTAGGGAGCTCTCAATTGCTGTAAGGACAACCTTGAGTTCCCTCGAGGATTATTATGAGAATTTCCAAGCAAAATAAAAAGAATTTTCATTTCCATAAATGTGATGTTTTCAGATAACCTGTTTTCTTTAAGAGCAGGCACACCTGTATTTTTCTTCCTCTTCCTCCTCTTCTTTTTTTTTTTAAATGTCAGAGCCAGAAAATAACAGTATAAGGCAAAAACCATTTTCTCTAATCCTTTGGGGATTAATTAAATGTCATACTCCTTAGTATAATGCCAAAATATTGGTCATTCAAACCAAATTTTAGGTACTTGGTGCTTGCTTATTTCTAAGGTTAACATAATATCTCTTGTTTTTATAAATGTTACCTTGAATGCTAACCTTACATGAATAAAATAGGAGTAAAGATAATGGTAACTTTGTCACAGGGTTATTTTGAGTATTAAATGGGCTAATTTATTTAAAACACTTAGCACAGCACCCCACGCATATTAAATTGTCAGTAAACCCAAGCAGCTGTAATTACCATCAGGAATTTACAATTTGAGATTTTGATTGGTAGTGGTGTAAAGGCAAGTGCTGCTGCTGGTTTTTATGTTTTGAACTCTGCGGAGTAGTTTCCTAGGAATTAGATCAGCCCTAAAATGTTATGTCAGCTGAGAATTTTGGTTTCTAGGTGACAGTAGTGTAGTAGGAAACAGGACTGGCTCTCCCTTCAGAGAAAATAGCTTTCAGTGGGAATCCATGGTTGCTTTTTTATTTTGTTATCAGATTCTTTCTTCCCACCTTTCAGATTAAAATGATAGTGAGGGGCACATGGGTGGGTCAGTCAGGTTAATAAGTATCCGACTCTTGATTTTGCTCAGGTCATGGTCTCAGGATGGTGAATTGGGCCCCATATAGGTCTCTGTGTTCAGCGGGGAGTCTGCTTGAGATTCTCTCTCCATCTCCCTCTTCCTGTACCCCCCCAATAAATAAATCTTTTTTTTTAAACTTTTTTTTTTTAAGATTTTATTTATTTATTTGACAGACAGAGATCACAAGTAGGCAGAGAGGCAGGCAGAGAGAGAGAGAGAGGAAGCAGGCTCCCTGCTGAGCAGAGAGCCAGATGCGGTACTCGATCCCAGGACCCTGGGATCATGACCTGAGCCAGAGGCAGAGGCTTTAACCCACTGAGCCACCCAGGCGCCCCCCAATAAATAAATCTTAAAAAAATAAAATGATAGTATAAAGGAGAGAATAGGGAGCCTCTGAAAAGGATCAGGACCTACAGAACTTCAGAGGAACTGACTCACTGAAGAGATGGAAGAAACGAGAAGCAGTTTTATTTTTTTTGTGTGTGTTTCAAGCATACCATTTACTAGTGGAAATAATGAACTCCATAATAGGAAGAGAATGCTATATCAGAGATACAGGTGATTATGACATGAATCCCCAAAGTATCCAGTCTCTCCCTTGCATAAACAGTAGGCAAACAGTGGGCATAATAATTGAAGTATAGAAATGTGACATGGAAGAATTTCTGTTAGAAGGTTAGGAGTGAGACCTGAGTAAATAGGAGCCATGGACAGTGGACACATTTTTGCCTTTCATTTAAGAAGAGTATGCTTCGCTTGGAAATGATTGCTGCTAGTACCATTAAGCTACCATGAGCAGAACATGATGACTAGGTTTCCTTCTAAGGTCACAACCAAGTCTACATGGTAGGACTTCCTGGCTGAAATGGAGGAATACAGTGACATATACAAAAAACACACAAACATGCAAAACCATGAGATAGGTAACATTATCTGTCTTTGATAGCAGACTGGAGCTTAGAAGTGAACTTCTGATCAACCTCCATCCCTCCTTCCCTCACCCATGTTCCCCTTGTAGTCATCCATTGTCAACTGATGGTGGCTTCGTGTTTCCAGTTGCTCAGGCCAAACCATGGTAGACATCCTTGGGTTCTGATTCTCTTCATGCTCCATTTTCAGTCTATCAGGAAATCCTATAGACTTTTCTTCAAAATATAACTGGATCAGATCACTTCTTACACTACCATGACTTTCACTTAGTGCCAGCCATCATCTGTTGTTGTTTGCCTGAATTACTACAGTAGTCTATTTTCTCTCCTTCTACCTTAACCCACTATAATATCTGTTTTTAATATTATCAGCCAGTCATCCCCTTTTTCATCCACTTTTTTTAAAAGTCACATTTCTTAAGGTATACTTTACAAACAGTAAAAATTACTTTTTTTAAGCATAGAGTTTATGAATTTTGACACCGCAGAATCTTGTACCGGCCACCATAATCAAGAAATAGAGGGAACACGAGTTAGATTTCTACCTCAGTCTGTGCCTTCCAAATTTCTAATTACTCAAATAAATGCCTGTTTGCAGAAAGAAAGAAAAGAAAGAGGGAGGAGGAAAGAGAAAGAACATTTCCATTGCTCCAGAAAGTTCCCTCATGCTCTTTTGTATTCATTCTGTCATTAGTCCCCTCATCTGATCCCTGGTCCCTGGCAAAAGGTTTCTTTCCTCTCTTTTTAGTTTTATGTTTTTCTGGAATGTTTTTGTAGTTTTTCTGGAATGTCTTATAAATAAGATGAGACTTTGCAGTCTTTGAGTCTGGCTTCCTTGCCTTAGCATAATGAGATTCATCCACATGCATCTTTTAGTAGTCTGTATCTTTTTATTTCTGAGTAGTACTCAACTATGTAAAAGTTCCATAATTTTCTCTTCCCTAGTTGATGGACATTTAGATTATTTCCAGATTTGGCAGTTTTGGGTAAAGCGCTATAAACATTAACTCACATTGAAGATTTTCTGTGGATATATGTTTTCATTTCTCTTGAGTCCTAGGGTAACTTGTTTCATTTTATATGAAGCTGCCAAACTGTTGCTAAAATGACTGCTGTTTTGCATCCCCACTGGCATTGTTTGCAGTTTCCAGTAGTAGCTCAGCTTCCTTATCAGCACTTTTACAGTCACTTTTTGTTTTTAATTTGAACCATTCTATAGGTAGGTAGTTGTATCTTGATATAAGTCTTAATTTTCATTTCCTTAATGATTAGTGGTGGTTGAGCACCTCTTTATGTATTTATTTGCCATCTGTATCTCTTATTGGTGAATTATCTGTTCAGATCTTTTACTTATTTTTTATACTGGGCTATATCTATTTTCTTACTGAGTTGGGAAAGTCATTTGTGTATTTGGTTAGCAGTTCTTTATCTGATAAGTATTTTGCAAATTTTCTCCCATAGCTTGTCTTTTTATCTTCTCCACAGTGTTTTTTGAAGAGCAGAAGTTTTCATTTTATTTTTTTGTAAAGACTTTATGTATTTGAGAGAGAGAACAGGCAGGGGGAATGGCAGAGGCAAAGGGAGAAGCAGGCTCCCTCGATCCCAGGACTCTAGGATCATGATCTGAGCCACCCAGGTGCCCCCAGAAATTTTTATTTTTATAAAGTCCAATTTACCAATTTTTCTTTTATGATTAGTGTGCTTTATGTCTTAAGAAATCTTTACCTAACCCAGTGTCACAAAGGTTTTTCTCCTCTCTTTTTGTCTAGAAGCTTTGTGGATTTCAATTTTACATTTAAGTTTATGGCTTACTTTGAGTTAATTTTTTATCTAATCCGAGGTTTTTGTCAGTCTGCATTTGAATGTCCAGTTCTTCAAACACTGTTGAAAAAGACTATTCCTTCCCACTTGGCATCTGTGTCAAAAATCAGTTGATCATAACTTTTTGTGTTTCTGGAATCTCTCTGTTTTGTTCCATAGAACAGTATATATATTCTTCATCAGTTATGGTGTGAATACTGTAGTTTTGTAGTAAGTCTTGAAATCAGTTCATGTTAGTCTTCCAACTTTTTCTCCCAAAATTGTTTTGGCTGTTCTAATTCCTTTGCCTCCAAAAAATTGGGATTAGCTTATTGATATCTATAGAAATTTTCTGGTTTTCAGTTTCATTGATCTCTGCTCTGTACTATTCCTTGTTCTACTTGTTTTGAGTTTAATTTGCCTTTTTTTTTTTTTTCTGGTTTCCTAAAGTAGAAGCTTGTTAGATCATTGATTTTTAAACCTTTTTTTCTTTTCCTGTATAATAATTTAATGCTATAGATTTCCCTCTGTGAACTGCTTTAGATGCATTTCACGTAGTTTAGTTTGTTTTGTTTTCATCTTCTATCAGTTCAAGATATTTTCTAATATCCCATGTGATCCCTTATTTTGATCTATGGATTCTTTAAAAGTGTGTTGTTTAATTTCCAGATATTTGGGGATTTCACAGATTATCTGTGGGTGATTTCTAATTTAATCCCATTGTAGTTAGAGAATATACCGTGTGTGATTTCAGTTCTTTTAAATTGTTTTTATGGCCTAGCATGTAGCTTATCCTGGAAAATGGTCCATGTGTGCTTTGTTTACTGTTAGCACTTAAATGGTGTGTTTTGATCCATCATACACAATTTAATGATCTGGTCTGTGGTTGGGGAATAAACAAAGTTGAGGAGGAAGATTGTGGAGTGGTTTAGAGCATGACCTCTGGATCTGGAGCCAGATTGCCTGGGTTGGCTTGCTAGCTCTTCTCCCTCCTTAGGTAAGGTAGTTCCTCTCTCTGCACTTCCATCTCTTCATCTCTAGAGCTGATAATCTAATTACCTTCTTCAGAGGGATGTTGTAAAGCTAAAATGAGTTGGATGTTAACAGCCTGTACAATGTCTAACACATAGTAAACCCCCCAAAATATTAGCTCTTATAATTGTTACTATTATTATATGACAGCATTGTAATTTCTTTGTCTCACAGAACTTTTTTTTTTTTTAAGATTTTATTTATGTGTGAGAGAGAGGGAGAGAGAGCGCATGAGAGGAGAGAGGTCTGCAGGAGAAGCAGACTCCCTGCTGAGCAGGAAGCCCAATTTGGGACTCATCCTGGGACTCCAGGATCATGACCTGAGCGGAAGGCAGTCGCTTAACCAACTGAGCCACCCAGGTGCCCTCACAGGACTTTCAGATAGGGCCTGGTTTGGTTGCTTGGATACTTTTTAAAGAATTATTACACCTCTTTTAAAGGTTTTTCTCATGTTAATTATTTATGGGAAGCCAGATAACACTTCTTTGGGGGTTTGTGTCATGTATGCAGAAGAAAATGGAAAGTTTGGAAAATCTATATAACCCAGCCTTTTAAAACATCACAATTTAAACAAGAGTGTGACTCTTAGTCAACAGTTGCCTCTGAAAATATCTTCATAAGTAGCAGAAATCTCCAATTACAGAATTGAATCCCATTATCATTATAGCTACCAACTAAAAATAGTCTTTTCTCAGTGTGACTTTTAAATATTGACATTTGTCTTATGAATATCTCACTTTTGCTTAAGATTAATCAGAAAATTCATAAGTAAAATCACCTATGGCTTCTTGTTCTTGTTTCTGATAGTATATTGTTATTGTCTCCTGCCCCATCCTGTTCCTTGGAGTCCTGGACAGTAGGTAATTGATCTGAATCTTTTTAGAGTAGTGAAAGTGGATTAATTCCAGCTAAAGACTTCAGTCGCTGATATTTTGCATATATCTCTAAAAAACAGGGAACTAAATATTCTTGTTATTGCTAAGGACAGAAGAGTCCACTCTAGACGACAGAGTGTCTGCTTTTTGGAGTTACGTAGCCCAGAGTACATTAGAGCTCTGGGCTCAAATAGCCTGGATTTAAATCCAGACTCTGTCACCTACTAATTTTGTACCATTGAACAAGTTTTGTTTTTTTTTTTTTTTCTTAAAGATTCATTTATTTAGGGGCACCTGGGTGGCTGAGTGGGCCTCTGCCCTTTGGCTCAGGTCATAATCTCAGGGTCCTGGGATTAACCCCCGAATCAGGCTCTCTGCTCAGCGGGGAGCCTATCCCG